>DWQW01001529.1:0-32902 GCA_018249695.1 Heliconius erato demophoon | reverse complement strand
CTATTTTGTAAAAGATCGGTTAAAGGTTAGATACCTCAATGTTCAAGTCTATATTCCCTTACGCCCAATATTAATAATCTATCTCCTACGTCAATCTTCGATTGCATACATCTATTCAATCTCTAGAATGGAACAATCGAAGATTGACGCAGGAGATAGATTATTAATATTGGGCGTTAGAGCACAAAAAATCTATCTTCTAAATCATCGCAATCAAATGACAATGAAATATGAGGGTTTATGCTTCGTTTTTTATTGCATTTTCTATCATAACTATATAGGATACTTCCCGTTGATATACAATTAACAAATTTGTTAAGAATTTAAAATATACGGCACGTATAAAGGAAAATTCCAAAATTGTTTTTCAAAAATTGAATACTTATTGTATTTGTGTCACAGAAAAGAACCATTAGGTACAAATTTTAATCTGCACTTAATTTGATACAAAATGACAACTTAATTAGTTATTCTTTTCTTGTATCTCCATTCATGAAACTGGTACGAAACTCTAGGGGCATGAGTACGACTTGAATTTGACCGAAAATGTTGGTTATTAAAAATTATAAATTATATAAAAATGCCTAAAAACGTGCTTTCTATGTATATTCTGTATACCAATCATATATTTAACTAATAATATATGTTACTAATTTAAAAACTGTACAGGAGCTAGATAAGTTATTTTACAAATAATATCGTGAGTACTTATCCAAATCAATTAATTAATAGTTAAGGTTGTTTGTAATATCTATATTTCTTAAATGAATAATCATGTAATTCAAGCGGGCAAAGCCACGAGCAGGCCGCTAGTTGTTAATAATACAGTAAAAAATTCACCTTCCAAAATAATTAGACTAGAACAACTTCTTCGTATTACTAAATTAGTATTACGTAAATGTAATAAAATGTACGTTATTTTTTATTTAAATTACAAATAATTGATGTTAATTTAACATAAGCAGGAAACATTTAAAAAATAGTTCAAGTGTAATGCAACATGTTATGAATCAACGCACTTGAGATACAACATTATCTTAGATCTATTGTTATCCATTCTTTTTATGTTCATATATAATAACTACTTATATATTAACAAGAAGTGATCTTTTAATTACTAAGAAACTATTTTTAATCTACATTTACTCAATTACTAAAGCAAGATGCTCAGAAATTTGTGATAATTCACTCCGTTTCCCACTCTTTAGAGACAGTTTCTAAGTGGCGAAACTTAACACCGTATTAGTGTTCAAATATATTTAATCTAAATGAAAATAAATTATTTTAAATTTAAGTAAACGCGTTAAAATAACCAAGCAACTTACATCGGGGTGAACGACATGATGAAGATACACCTTTAGCAAGCCAAAGTAGTAAGCTCCGAAAAAAGTATCCAAGAAATCATAGAAAAACTAATCTAAAAATAAAATAAATAGAACAAATCAATAAATAATTAGTTTTAACATTTTATTTTGACATTATAACATTGGCGCCATTTACCTGTCGTCCATTGGTGACAGTTTTTTTTTTATTTCCACAACCGAGCACAAGGCAACGACTGTTGTCCAAACAGGTTTAAAAGGCACTGACACGATTCGTACAGCCGGCTACAGAGACGCACATTTACCGACTGCTTGCTAATAATGGGCTTGACCGTGACATGATATAAAGCCAGTTTTATTTCCATTGCGTGCTATCCACTACTATATATAAAACATTTATTATATATAACGTAATGTATAGTGATGGTATACGGATAGACGTATGTTTTTGTTGTTTTAATGCAAAATATTTACATCACTATTCAAGATGACTCACTAATGTCACATCTGAGTCTGACGTTTATAAGTGCAGAATATTTTTCCTTTGCCGTGTTAGAGATATTATTTTAAATGACATAAAAGTGCTCAAGGTCAATGGCTACAACACTCCTAGTCATATTTTAGCTGAACGATTAAAATCAGGTAATTTGTTCGTGTGATGTTTTTTACACAATATCATAACTATCATCATATGTTCGACTTTTTCCATACTAATTAAATCTGGAAAAGGTCGCATATACGCTTATCGTGTTCAGTAAATGTATGTATTTAATATTTATTTTATTTCTTGCATAAATAGTACCTAAATATATAATAGTTTGTTAGGTCGTAGTAGCTCAGTGGAACAGCGTCCGACAGTGAATCCGGTTGATGGGTACGTAGCGCCACAGCGAGGACTCAGGGGAATGGGTATTGAGTGGCAGAACTCAACGCCGCTTTTTTGTCTTACACGACTGGAATAAAAATAATGAATTCCCCGAGTGATTAAATATTTTAGATAAACACCAATGATTTTAACGCGCCCATCACCGAATGATAAATTAGTTTATATAAATAAATAGAAACCATTAGCTCTGACAGTCACGCTAGACTGATTACATTAATTTGGTAAATTGAACAGAATAATCTTTTTACAAAATTTAGTTCGTAATTATCATTATTTAGGAACATAATTACAAGAGTTTAAAAAATTAACTGATAATTTACTTGATAAAATATATATATATATATATATATATATATATATATATATATATATATATATATATATATATATATATATATATATATATATATATAAAACTTTTTTATTTATTTTCCTTACTATACAAAGTTAACTAAAGTATCCAAATTAATCATTCCATTCATCGCTTTCCATATAGCAATTTATGTTTCTTTTTTGACTTCATGCTGTATTCCTCATATCAGGCAGCAGTGTCAACAAAAGGAACCTTAAGTTAAGGCACACCGTTGCCCACTTTCCGCCCGTTTTCGAGATGTTGGATGTTGACTTCATACTAGAGTGAAGAAAAGAAAATAATTCGTTTTACTTAATGGGAAACTGAACTCACAACTCTCGCATTTACAGTCAGACGCTGTGTCGCTGCGACAATCTGAAGTGATACAGGATAATGCGGTTAGACATGTGGCTATAAATGTTTTTCCAAAGAAATTTACTCCAATGTTCGGTTAACCCGCATCCTCGTTTTAATTCCCCTAAGTCGAATTCAGATAGTTTTAATCAATGGACTCACGCTATACTTAAAGAATAAAATGAGCGGAGGAGAGATAGAAAAATCACTATATGTTTCTATTACAAAACTAGTATTTTTTTCTTCTTCAACTATAAAATAAAGTTAAAAAGAGAAGAGAAGATTGAAGAGAAAAGCGGGACTATGTGAGTCCCGATCGGCATATTTATGTATTGGGTTAAAATCGGGACGTCCCGCCAAAATCGGGATATCTGGCAATGCTGGTAACTACTTAGGTATAATACTTATATTACTTATACATATACTGAGGCTGTCTTAGAGGCCAATCATGGCGCAGGGGCACAAAATGTAAATGTTGTGCTTGTGGGTTCGATTCCCACTCGAGGAACTGATATATTTAATATTTCCTTTTTCTTCGTTCTGGTGTTCCGCCACTCAACATTCAACGCCTCTCGAAATCGGTGGTAAAAGAGGAACGGAGTGTCATAGCATTAGGTTCCCTCTACCTAAAAAAACTTATATTCTGAGTACCTATAGTAAGTAATAATAAATATGAGTGAAATACGAGTATTAGCTATAACTTGTTATACCTACACAATGTAAGCGTTTAAAACTATTTTTACCCACCGGCGGAGACAATTGTATCAATTGGTGTGTTGTACATTTCATGTCTCCTTGGAGATCGCCTATTTGCTCTAAGGTCTGTATTTATTTAAAACTATACGTGTAAAATTTGTAAAATGTATAGTTTTTTTTTATACATATTTATTTTTGAGACATTTTCTAAGATATAATACAAACTAATAAATCTCGAATGTAATATTTTAAAAAAGATTCGGACCCGCATAACATACATACTGAGTTTAGCTCAGCGCATAACGTAAGAATAAGAATATAGTAAAATAAAGGATTTTACTAAAAAAAAAATGGTAAAATAATGGTCATCCCGCTTCCATCCTTATTCCATAATCATTTTATTAATCTTTTTATTTATATATTTTACTTTTGATTATGTAACAGTGTCAGTCCTCAAGGACCAATGTAAAATTTTATCTTATATAAAAAAAAACCCTTTTCCAGCATGACAAATAGACCCACACTTTTTCATCAAGCATGTTGTTTTAGATAACTTATTAGGAATTTCTATCAGTATGTATATCAGCCTCACTCTATATTCCGCATATTAGAAACGAAACTCCGCTCCACACTCTCCACCTGGATTAAAGATATTACGTATCAGTGGCGGAACTCAACGCCATGTTTTGTAGTACGAGAGTTAAGAAATGGAAATAATTCAAGTCTCCTAGTGGTTTTCAAGCCGTCAACTATCGTAACACTCCAACGCAACACTCATTTATTACAAATTTCTATTAGTATAAGAATATTATTTTAAAATATTTATATACTAAATAATATTATATGAATGCCTAAATAATAAGTATAATAAGCATTGTGGGTGGTCTCGCAATAAATTACACCAGATGCCAAGTGTCAGTGTTCATTCAACTGAGTCTCTTCAATTGTTGGCGTAGGTTTGAAACATTCTTAGTATTCATTTGAGAAATAGCATTAAAATTTTGTCGGAATTTTTATTTTTTTATCAAAATACGTATTAGGATGTAGTTAGAATAATAAAAAATGTATTTTTAAATGGTAACTCCGCACTTAAAACATTTATTTAATAAGCATTGCCAAATAATAATTTTAAGTAATTATCTTAAGAATCTCGCCATAGCATGAGGAGAACGAATAGCTTAGACGGATTCCAAGAGCGGGTTCAAATCTCGCTACGTTAATTTCTTTTACATTTTTCCCAACAACTTGAAAGTATGTTAAAATATTTATACATAATAATAATAATTAAAAAAGATAGAGGATACCCGGAGTCTGTTCTAACCCGAAAATTTTTTTATATGTCTAAGATTTAAATAAGAAAAATTGAAATTCCAAACTAATATTGCACTAGCTAAATATTAATAAAGTCAATAATTAATGTTAGTCATAAAATAATAAAGCAACGAACCCATAACCAATGTCGTACATACCATCACCTATTTTCACCATTTACCTACCACCACCTGTACCAGAGCCAGTGGACTTACCCATGTTTCAATATAGGTCCATTCTGCGACGTTTGTTTTGAGTACAAGTTTAACAAAGACTTTGTTGTTGTAAACCTAAAGAAAATAAACAATAGAAAAACAAAATGTAAAAAAAAACCATAAATATAACAAAAAATAAAATATACGTAAATTTTAAAACAAAAAAAAAACGTTCAATTAATCCAACTTTAGACATAAAACTAAATGAATAGCAGCAAGGCCATAGTGACGCAATGCTACACCGACGACTGTAAACACGATGGTTGTGGTTTCTTTTCCCACTCGAGTGAATAAATTATTTTCAATTCCTCCCTTTATCAACAATACAGAGCGCGAAGTTGAGTATTTGCCATTCAACTTACAATTTCTCAAAAAATGGGCAGAAAATGGGAAACGATGTGCCCTCCTGACCTCTTCCTTCCCTGCTATGTACGGTATACAGCATGATGCTAAAAATACTAATAATAAAGTAGCTATTCATACATTCGCTCTATATCATAAATCCATACTGTTATTATTTCTGCTATCAAAACAGACAGATTTTCTGTTTATTCTTAAGCAGCCTATAGGTAAATAAATTAAAGTCTCCAGGTTCAAATCCAGATCCAATTCCCATAATCAACTAACTACAATACAAAAGAAATATATATATATAAAAAAACTTACCGTGTGTTAGGCAGTAGGCCCTGAGCGTTGAAGTCTCCAGTGGAGCTCCATCGCTTTGTGAGGTTATTTGCGGGACTCTGGTTGCCGGATGTGGAGTTATTGCGCGATCTACACATTCACACTACACTAGCTAAGCTAAACTAGGCTGGAATGTTCTATTTTTTTTTATATTTATTGTAGTTTTTTTAATTTCAGACTTTCTAGGTACGTGTCATACATATATGTAGATCCAAGATTTATTTATTAATTAATTGAATTTAGTTCAATTCAATTTATTTATTGCTTTTATTGTTTTTTTTATTTTGCGCTCTTTGCAAATATGTAACTCTTACTTTGATCTACTTATATCTTAGTAAGACCGTAAGAAAATTTCATTTTAAAATTGAAATATGAAATATATATTTATGCGTTCCAATTTCAAGTACAATAAATATAAAAAGAAAGGCATGTTTTGTCAAAACTATTTTTTACCAACTGTGAAAATGAAAACAAATCTAACTAAATACTTAATTAGAGCGTTACAAATGAATGATATTAATGCTTAAGTTAACTAAATAAGAGTATAGCATTAAAAGTTTAAAAAATATTCTACAATATACTACTAATACGTTGAATATAAAAACAAAAAGGCTCAATAATAACTAAGGAAATGTCTAATTTCTACAATTGTTTTTTTTTTCAATTCGGTGGAGAGTCGGAAACGGAAGTGTTTTAATGGGAAAGAAGTGTCTTAACTCTACATTCCCAGTTTCCGTCTGCATATCTTGCTATGTGCGGGATACAGCTTGAAGTTTAAATAATAATAATAATAGAAAATGTTATTCCACAATTAAGAAAGAAAAAAATCTGTTTTGTAGTTATATAACAAAATTGAATCAAATCTCACTACGTTCAAATTTTTATATTTTTCTTAAATAAATAAAAAAGATGACAGTTTTTCCCTCTCCGCGTCAAAAGAGATACCAGTTTGCGCCCGTAACTCTGTTTGCGTAGACTTCATGATTGGCACAAAGCACTGAATGGTACCAAGTCGGGAAATAAATACTTGGATTTTTTCCAACTATACTTTTGCCATCTAATATAAAGATTTTTTAAATAGTAAAACAGATGCTCTATGCTAAGCTTTATGTAAGCAAAAACCGTCGTGGTGCAGAGGCACAAATGTGAGACCACGACGGTTGTGAGTTCGATTCCCATTCGAGGGAATAAATCATTTAATATTTTCATTTCCTCCCTCTGGTAACGAGGCAAAACGCGGCGTTGTCACCACTCAACACACAATGCCTCCATAATTCGTCGGAAAGTATCGAATCGAGTGTGTTAATGAGAAACGAAATGTCTTAATGCTAGGTTCCCACGTTCCCTTAGTACCCTGCTGTGTACGGGATACAGCGTAAAGTAAAAAAAAATAAATTAAGCAAAAACAAGAGCAGCAATGGTTATGTACAATGTAATTTTGAAGTTATTACCATATTCATATGCAACGATCACAGAGCGTACATCCGGAGCAATCATCATTACACGAACTAGAAACACTCGCGGGCGCACATATTGTAATGCTATACGATTTTCATAAGAAAACTGTCTATAAGAATCTTCATCATATTTTTTTTGTTTTGTAAACATATTATAGACATGTGTTTTTTTTATTAATGTCTTGGTTTTGTATTATTTGTGTTTATATATTTTTTTCTAGAAGGAGGACAGTGTTTTTTTTATTTTACACTACTTGTGCACAAGTTTAAAAAACTGAGTAAAAGATTTTTGGTGAAGAAGTAGGAGAGATTTTTTTAAAAAATGTTTAAATAAAAATGAGTTTTTGGTTAAAGAAATGTTATGGTTTGTTTCCTATTTTTCTTACAGGAAAAACACATCAATTTTCTATTTTAAATTATAATTTAAGAGCAGTTAACCTTTGTTTTATAAAGGTTATTGTCTAAGTAAAAAAGAGACAATTACCTACAGTTCATATTCAACTACTTTTTATAACTTTACATGATAGGTAAAATTTTTATTATTGACTTAATATATATTTAATATACTACTATATTATTTTGAACAAAATCTAGTAAACGACAGCAAAACGCAATTAAATACACACGCACATATTCTTATATAGATTATAGCATTTTTTTATTTACAAAGTTCAAAACAACAACAGATAAGTCAGTTCACTTCTATAAGTCGGGTAGATAAAATTGTGTTTTATACATTTGTATGGTGTATAATTTCCGCAACTTTTTGCTTTGGCAACAGCTAGTAGACACTAGAAACAATGTTATATTTGGTAAGTATAGGTAAATATTTGCAACACCCGATTTTTGCCGTTATCTGAATACAAGGTGCATTCAGGGTGCAGGTATAAAAGGAAGGATGGAAAGAAATGTCCTGCTCTTAAAATATTAACTGCTACATATTTGTTTAATAATATAATATTGTTTAAATTGTACTATAGACATATCTATATACCTATAAGGTTGAACATGGTGTGAAGGTGCAGGTGTAGCTCGCGGTGATGGAGACGGCGCAGGAGATAAAGAGGAAGACGATGCTGGAGAATCCGACTGGAGGGACCCCGTTGATTGATGTTGTGGGCCTCGTCTGGAAAGAAAAAAATATACTTTAGAGAAAAGAAATAATTTTTCATTCCATTGATTCACCGTTCAACTGTAAATCACGTTGCAGGCTACTAATAAGTTGTAAAAATATTAAGTTTATATTTATTTATTATTATATAAGTTCGAGAGCAATAATAAATAAATAATAGATATATGTTGAAGATCTTATCGTGAAGGGTGCAGCAGTTGAGTCCATGGGGTGGGAATGCAACGGCCGGGAGGCACTCCAGAATTTTCACGAACAAAAAAATAGTTTCAAATCTTTTCTTTTATACAAGATAAAATAGTTCTAAGCTAAAGTCAAGGTTCTTCCGGAAAATAACCAGGCAAAACTAGATACGCCAATGGTTGATATTTGGCTTTCAGCTTGAGACATCTTCAAAATATTGCAAGATAAAGAGAACCTACAGTTAAGATACTTAAGATTCTGTCCCATTTCCAGATATATAGTGTGGAGTGGTTTACAATGAAACACTATTCTTGTTTAATTTTTTTATATATATCTACAGAAAAGAGCGTCTAACTATAAGCTCAAGGATTGTTGGTCCGATTCTCATTCTCGAGAAATGATAATATTTTAATTATTTTCATTTATTCACTTTAACAAAAAGCCTAGCGCCGAGCTCCGCCACTCCACACAATATCTCGAAAATTCGATGGCAAATGGGAAACGAAATCTTAACACTATGTACCTTCTGCTATGCGGGAAAGAGTGTGATGCTCTCATATAAATCAGGAAAGGCACAGTGAAGTTTTTTCTTTTTACATAGTATAAAGAAGTATATAATTATACCTTTGTGATAGCGAAGAAGCTGTAGAGCCGTAGCTTGAAGTGCGCTTCACAGATTCCCTGTACGTCGGCTGTCTTATACGTAGTTCTCGGGTAGGTGTACCTGTTGTTCCTGGAAAAAAAGGATATTTTTTTAATGAAAACATTAAACTACATGACATGCCAATATTGAGGCCTATGTTTTTCAAGGTGTTTAATTTGACATTGACGTTGAAAAGAATAACTAATGAGTTTTTTGCCGACTTTTCTCAGTAGAACTACCTGTTCTGCTGATGGTAGCTCTATGTTCATTCACTATTATGGAGTATTTTTAATTTGAACTTTAATTTGTTCTGTCATTGAATTTTCAGTCACTTATCTGTTATTGATAAATATTCAAAATAAACTGCCCTGCCTACATACAATAAAATTTAAACCGTTTTATTGTATGTATTAACATTTTCGCAAATAAAAGAATTCTTTCACATTTTATCGTCATGTATTATTTATTTATTAGTTGTTATAGTTAATTCTACGGGTGTAGAATGTAGTTACATAATTGCAATACATCATATATAGGAATAAATTCCATCAGTACGGTCTCTTTTAAGTAGATTATAACTTACCTCCAGAATACGCCCCATTTCGTTGTGTAGAAGTAGTCGTAGGGGCCCTTCCTTCCAAAGCATTAAGTCGTCTCAAGGCATCAGCGAGTGTTGACCGCAGACACAGAAGTTCCTCAGCCTGTCTCGAACACCGTACCTCCAGCTCGGCCACACGAGCCGCCAGGCCCGCGCCTTCGCTTTCTAGCATTTCATCTGGAAATAAATAATATACAATTGAGAAAACTAATTTAAATGCAATAAGTATAAGATTGTAAATTTATGGACATATCAGCGGAGTGACACAGTGTCGTAGATACAATCTCTATCAAGGGAATGATAATAATAAAATTATTTGAAATTAAACTAGCAGTTGCAGTATCCCGCACATAGAATTAGATAGGCACTAGACCTGGGAATCTAATATTAAAACACTCTTTTTCTATTAAGACATTTTCGTTCCCTGCTTTTCACCGAATGTTAAGATGTTGTTTGTAAGAGGCGGAGTTCTACACCGCGCTTTGCCTCCTTACCAGAGCAAGGAAATGAAAATATTAAATATATCATTATATTAAGTAAAATATGAACTCACAACTTCGAACATGGATAGAATTTTATTATACGAGTATGTACAAGTAGATGTCGAAACCTTGAAAATATTTGCATTTCCATAGACACTTGTTAGCATGTCTGTATAAAGTCACGTTTGTTTATTCTAAATATAGGTACATTAAATATGTAATAACTCAAAAACATGCACACATACAAACATACATAGAAACACGTATGTATAAAACATAGATGAATGTAGATACTTTACGGTTATTTAAAAACAATAGTGTAGCAAATTCTTCTCATTATTTCGTTTAATATAATAGGTAAATATAGCTTTACGTTTTTCCCCGCATATAGCAGGGTAGGCAAAGGGAATCTAGTGTTAAGATATTAGGTTCCTTTTATAGACATTGCGTATTTTATGGCGGAACTCAACGTTGTCCTGTTACCAGAATTCATTCTCCTAGGGGGAACTGAACTTACAACCATCACGTTTACTGTCAGACGCTGTACTACTGCGCCACCGTGATTTATTATATAAAATTAAACAAATATCAACAAATTACAAAAGAGAAGAAACACAACGAAACAAAAGAGTGTTTTGTCACATTGAAGCATCGGTTTGAGGTCAGTGGAGCGCACCATAGTCAGCACCTGTCAGCTTTTGTCATCGAACAATACAACAACTTAACGTTAGATGCAATCGCGATGCAGCTGTACGTTTTTATTTTCACTATTATAATCAAAATATTTCTAACTAACTTTCACATACGGCTTCGTCCGCGTCGTCAATAGAAATGGCTAAGGGCTGTGTTTGAAAAATTACATGTTAACTTCTAAGTGCCCTAGGTAACTCGGCAGGTGCAATGGGTTACATCGAAACGATTGACGAAATGTAATATATTCTATACTAATAAATCTAAATCAAAAATAGTATTCAGAATCAGTCGTCAAGTTGACACATTAAAAAAAAAACTTATCAGCATTATAATATTATTATACACAGAGAAAGTATAACTCAAGATGCCAGGCCCCCCAGACCTATGGCATTTTAGCAAAGTTGAAGTTTTGAGGATTGTTAGTATAATATGTTGTTAAGAAGGTATGCATATTTAATAACTTGAAAATGAGGCCCTTTCAGAAGAAGCGCCAACTAAAGGTACATCTTTGCCTGGAAGGAAAATTGAATCATCGGATTGGTCTGGGTGCTTTAAGACGACCCCTTGTCTTCGAAATAATCCCGTAAATAATATAATTTACGGGATTACGTAATTACGTAAACAATATTATGTGCTGTGTGTAGGATACAGCGTGAAGCTGATAAAATTATAAGCATTATTGAACCAAGAACCACAATTCTCAACACGCAATGCCTCCAGAATTTGCCAGAAAGTGGAGAACGGAAGTCTTTTAATTGGAACACTCTGCTATGTTCGAGATACAGCGTAAACCTAAAAAAACATCTCAAAATTCCTACAGCAATCGAAAATGGGATTTTATGTTTTTTAGTTCACAAAAACAAACCAATATAATTCTTATATAAAAATATATTACAAAAAATTGTTTGCTCTATATACCAACTGCCAAAGGCAAACCTTTAGTATACCTTTAACTAACGTGACATTTTAAATGTAGAGTAGATATAGATAGCCAGTGGGAAATAGCTATAGGTATTACAAATTACAGTGTTGCAACTATTTAACACATCTTACCACGTACATGTATGTAAATATATGATTTTCTTTTATTTTACACTTTTTTTTAGCCTCACGCAGTAGATTGAGGCAGCATAATGTTAAGGCATTCCATTTTTCATGCACCATCGACTTTTCAAGATATTGAAAGTCGAGTGACGGAACTCAACGCCGCACTTTGCTTTGTTAACTGACGAGGAAATAAAAATAATTCATTGTTTCGAGTTGGAACGGAATGCACAAATGTCACGTCACTGTCACCGCAGGTACATGCTGCGTTACGACTTACAACGCCTTACGAAAAATTATTATTTTTTATTCTTTTATAATAAGCAATGAATTGAATAGATAACAACCTAATAATATTAAAATTAGAATAAAAAGTATTTTGCTTATAATAAAAATTGCAGATAAATATAAGGGAAACCAAATATTTAACCTAGCTTAAAACAAAATGAGATATATACATACAAAAAAAAATAGGTTAGGCTAGGTTGCGATTCGTTTACTCGCGTCGCCGTACAATGTTTCGCAAGACATATGACACCCAGATAGCACCTAGATAGATAGACTCGCAGCCAGCCACTCGTGAAGGACGCACGCTCCATTCGGTTTACTTCGCTAATAACACTCTGAGTGAGGTAGATTGTAGTATTTTTTTTTTCATTATGGCAGCTTCACGCTCTTTCCCGCATACAGCGGGGTAGTTAGGAAAATAGTGTTAAGAATCTGTTCTTCACTTTTAGCCTCAATTTCGACTTTTCGCTTGTTTAATGGCGGTATTAAGGGCTCATTTTCATTGGTTATATCAATAAACGTTAACGACCAACGGTAATGAACGTAGCCTATCTACATATATATAGCAGGCGGGTATTCCCCGCCAAACAACCAATGAAATTCATCAGTTGCTGCGTGTACTGGAATCTCCGGTCCCCAGCATGCGGGCTCTATCGAGTAAGGAAAAGAATTAAAGATGCGGTCTCTACGGCATGCTTCGGCGGAACTACCAATGAAATTGAATTCTATGCGTCACGCTTCTGAGAGCGGGGCATTAAAAGTAATTTAATCCTTCGAATCGGAATCGAACTCCAAATAGTTTACAGCGAGACGTTGTTCTCTGTACCTGTAATGTCTCGTAAAATGTGACGAAACACTTGGTTCTCTCTGCTTACTGTGCCACATACGGGTTACAGCGTGAAATTAAAAAATAAAAAGCATAGCTATTCCAGAAGGAGCCACTCATATAAATATTTTTCCATTTCCATTATTTATTTAAATTTTAGAAAAAATCTGTTAACATTTCGACCAAAACGCTGTTATTCGTGTAACCGGACCAGACCAAATAATTTCTAAATAAATCCTTTACTAATACATAAATATAAACTGAGTACGTCTGTAAAGCTATATAATTAAACGATAGCAGTAAATGTATCTTAAAGGAAGTGGTAAATTGCTGTAGCGGGTAATGCTACATTTCTAGTAAGTACCTTAGTATTGAAGCTTCTAACTGTTAAACTGGTTTGCTAACTAGGAGTCTACTTAAATGCAGTTTTAAAGAGAATATAGGGGTAAAATGTTAAATAAATGATGTAAAATTATTATTATTTAAGAAAGTAATTAATACTTAGGTGCTGTAAAAGCATCTGACTGTTAACGCGACGGTCGTGAGTTCGATTTCCAACATGGGAATGAATTATTTTATTTTCTCGTTCCGGTAAAAAGACAAATCGCGACGTTGGTTTCCGCCTATGTCACATAAATTGGCTGAACACTAGAGAAGGGATTGTTTTCACACTACAACATAGGGATTTTTTGTCCACTTAGCCAATATGTGGGAAAGGATGTGAATCTAGCTGTAGTAAAGAAATCTTTATAAAATGTTCTCACACTAAATCGTGTTAATTAATTAAAGATTTAAAAAAAAGTCGATTAAGACGGAACTTGAATCTGCATTCTTTTGAAAAAACATATTTGTGCAATCCGGAGAGCTATACTCTCTGTTCACATCCTGTTTTGGAGAAATGTTTAATATGATTATCACTTTGCTGTTTATGAGGATAGCTAAAGAGATCTATATGATCTATAGATCTTCCATAGTGATTATACTATAATGTATGAGATATACTATATATATATATGTATATATATATATATATATATATATATATTAGATTCAAAGTGCACAAGAAAAAAAGGCACAACGTCTGACTGTAAACGAGACGGTTGTGAGTTCGATTCTACCTCGATAGAATTAATTATTTTCATTTTCTTGCAGTCTTACAAAGTCAAAGTTAAATCAAAGTCAGAAAAATCAAATTTAAAGTATAGTCGAGTATTAAGTGTTAGACACTAAATATTTGGGTATAAATAGGACGACTTTTCGCATGATTTTCCTAAATATAGAATGATTGATAAACTTTACAGAATACACAAAACATTATGAGTAAAATGAATAAATAAACATAAATATAAGTGAGGCCGGTAGTGGTGCAGGGGCACAAGCGTGTGGGGTTCGATTCCCACTCGAGAAATAAGACTTGTGTAATTTCTGCCTACCCTACTGTGTACGGGATATAGCAGGACGCTAAAATAAAATAAACTTACGCCACGCCGCATATACGTCGTTCATGGTGTCGCCCGGCGAGTCGCTGGCGCGGGAACTTCTTGATTCGTGACCCTCCATACTTCTACACTTCTACACTTATACTATTTTACAACTATTTACTGTTTAGCACATTTTCAGCCTTATCAATTATTTATTTTCCTATTGGATTTTACTTATTGTATATAGCGAGTGGTTTCTACAGGCTATACGTTGTTAGGGCAACTATTATATACAATATTTTTAAAGATATTTAAATATGACCAAAAAACACAATATTCAATAACTCGATGGAACTTTTCCCATTACAACTTTTTACATAAAAAACAAAGTGGATGCACGACTACACGAAATAGACTACTAGTGTATTTAAAAAAAAATCATCGTTGCTTCTTACGCACCACCCACGCGAACCCACAATCGTCACGTTTACAGCCACATGCACCACTGTGCCACTACGTCCTCAAATTATTAAGTACTTAATAGATTTTTTTTTCCCGCTTTACGCTGTAACCCGTAAGTAGCACGGTAGACGTATGTGGAGTGAGCCTAGTGTTAAGACATTCTGCTCTCCACTTTCCGCATTATTATTAATAGGCAGAAGTAAGTGTAAATACAAATCTAATAAATATTATAAAGCAAAGTAAAGAGAGGCGAAACCGCGAGAGGAACGCTAGTAATTAACAAAGAAATAAGACATTTTTGAAGACTTTTAAACGTTCAAACGGAATGGAATTCGTTATAACGGTACGATCAGTATCGGTGATGAGGTTAACTTGCATCTCGAATATTTACATACATACATACAGACATACATAACTAAACAATAACTGTTTTTTGACCCAACTCGAGGAATTTTTGTTGTTTTTGTTGAATATTAATTCCGTCTTTTGACTAAATACATGAATATGGATATATTTTTTATATTCATAAATTTTATGCTTCTTCTGGGACAGAAGCAGAGTTTTCTTTTAGGCCAGACTCTGAGGGCGTTGTGTGTTAAGTGGCGGAATTCAACGCGGCGTTTTGTCCCCTCACCAGAGTGAGTAATTGAAAAAAAAAAATGAATGTAACTAATCAGCCTCACGCTGTATCCCGAAAACAACAGGGTAGGCATAGGGAACCTCGTGTTAAGATACTCCGTTCTCCAATTTCTGCCGAATTCTGGAGGCATTGCGTGTTGAGTGGCAAAACTCAACGCCGCGCTGTGCCTCAAGATCAGAGCGAAGAAATGGAAATATAAATTTAAGTAAATATTTCATCTTCTCGAGTGGAGTCGAACCCACGACCAGTCGGTTTAACAGTCACACTTTGTCCCTTGTTCCTGCGCCACGACCGGCCCCATAAAGCTCTCTTTTTGAGAATTTTATGATAATTAAACTTACATTTTTTATTTATTTTAAGAAACTTAAAACCTAAACTAAAATAATATAAAATAATTGATACTAAAACGAAGCGCGGCGATCAGTAGAGCCCCTGCGGCGGTGCGTGGGGAACGGAGTGTCTTAACACTAGGTTACCTCAGCCTACTCTGCTCTATGTGGAATACAGCATGAAGGTACTAATATTAGATAAATATTAGATAAAGACCATCGCGGAGCAGTGTGACTGTGAGAAGGTAAAAAATAATTTAAAATATTATAATTTGACACTAGTCGTTCATGTATCGTTTTTTGTCGAGCCATAATTATTATCTTTAATATCAATGTACGAAAAAATGATAACTATAGAGTTATTTAAAATAGGTTTTTGTTTTAAACTAGTAGCAGTCATTTGTTTAATTTATTTAACACGTTTTTTATAATTTGTTACTGTAAAAAGTAATCTTGATGGTAAACCTATGTTTAGTCACATAGGAGTCAATTAAATCTGTTTCATCTCGTATAGTTTATTAAGTCTAATTAAAAATAGTGGAGGCAGTGCGAACCTAGAGTTGAGACACTTCGTTTCTTATTTTCCGTTTTTTTTAGTAATCATGTTTTGCATATGTAGAGGCCAGTCATGGTGCAGGGGCACAGGTTTGTAACTATAAACGGGCAGATTGTGGATTCGATTCCCATCGAGGAAATGGAATATTTAATATTTTCATTTTTACATTCTGGTAACGAGCCAACGCACGACGTTGAGTTCCGTCACATTCAGTGTCTCCATAATTCTGTAGAGAGTGGGGAGCTGAAGTGTCTTAATCTGAACGGAGTATCTTAACACTATGTTTCCAGGTTTCTTCTGCCTACCTAGCAACGTGCGGTATACAGTACAGTGAACCTATAACATATGAGTGGCGGAGCTCAATACAATAATTTAAAGATATTTATTACGCCAACTGGGGATCGAACCCACAACCATCCAATTCACAGCCAGTCACTGGTCCCCGATGTCGTCAAACAGGTATACCTGTTAACATTACAGGTAATTACGACACGGACTAGTTTCAGAGTGAGCTTTGTATTTATGTAAGCTTTCGACACTTGTCATGTTACATATTATATTTTTGTTATCTGTAGGTATAAATAATTTATAGAAGGCTAAGTTTTAAAAACTCGCAATGACACAGTGTCTGACTGTAAACGCGACGGTTGTAGGTTCGATGTCCACTCGAGGAAATAAATTATTTACTTTTCTCTCTGGTAATAAGGCAAGCGTAGGTTTAAGTTGCATTACTCTTTGATGAATTTGCAGGGTAAGGCGTACTTACAAAGTTATAAAACGATTTATGCGCTAAATTATAACTTCTTAATAAAAATAAAATAATTAAAAATATCTTCTATACTAATTGATTTCAAATATAAAAGTTATTTTGAGTCGTATTCGACCCCAAAACTATCGTCTGCATCAAGCATAAATAAACTGTGTATATGTGTATGTAAATGAAGTGCTTTGAAAATTGATTTTTCATTAAAAATTGTTAAGAAATAGCTAGCAGTATGTAGAAAATATAACTCGATCGCGCACATAGCAGGGTAGGCCGAGAGATACTCCGTTTCCTATTAAGACACCGTTCCTCACTTTCCTACGAAATCTGGAGGCTTTGCGAGTTGAGTAGCGGAACTCAACACCGCGAAAATATAACTGTTCTTCCTATACCTAATTACGAGTAAGATTATAAATCTAAATTTGAAAAAAAAAATACATTCTAGGATTTCAACCCACGTTCCATCCACTCAACTGCTTATAGAGAAATTTTGACTAAATATTAATAGAGGCAGACTGAAGCATAATGTATGTATGTTAGATTTTTAAACACTGCGTAACTAACCAGGTCAATTTATATAATAAAATGCATATTTTATTATATAATTTATGCTTTATGTAACAGAACTGTACCGAATGAATTTAGCATACAGAAGAGACCTTTATAGTTATCTAATTTTAGTCACATCTAAATATAAATACAGGGTGCTTAAGTTTTTAAGTAAAATAACGCTACTTTATATGCCAGGGAAGACAGAGAAAACTTAGTGTTAAGACACTCCATCTCCCTCTTTTTGAGATATTGTCTAGATACCAGAGAAAGAAAATAAAAATAATCCATACCACGAAGTGAGAATCGAACGGCCACTGTACCGCTGCGCCTCAACGACCTCTATGAACTATCTGTATGAAATAGTAACGGGCAGAGTATCACTGTTCTCTACTTGCCGCCATGGTAAATGAGAGAGTCAAAATGCAACGTTACATAACAAATGTATAAACATTTGTGCAATATCTTCTTATTTTATAGAAAAGGTATAGAGAGATTCTTCTTTCTTTATTTAACGCCCATTTTAAGACATTGCAGGAGCCGAACACCGCCATCTACCAGGTAAGGTAAAACTGAAATATAAACGTACCCCAAATGGGAATCGAATCACGTAAAGGAAAAGCTAACTAATAAATTCTGTTATAATATTTTAATTCCGTGAAAGTGACACAAAAAGAGACGAGACGGGCGTCGAAAGCGTACTCATTAAAATGATTCCGAATAATTACGAAGTTAACTTGCGTAGTAATTGAGTTACGGAAGCTGTAAACGACGTACATTTTATAATTTTGTTGTTGAAAACGATGATAATGTTGTTTGGGTGTAGTTACTATGTGCTCGAATAGTTTTTCCTATACTGTGGGTGTTGGTTCAAGTTTTTTTGTAGTAAATGGATTGAATATATGGAATTATTTCAAAATTTAGTAGACTATTTAGGTATTTATGGTGTTAGCATATTTAATTACTATTATTTATCTTTTATTTTTAACTACTTTTATGATTATTTTGATGTATAATATATTATAATGCTTAATAAAATTAAAGACTGACGTGACGTTATGTAGCCTATGACCGTACTCGAGAAATATACTACTAAACACAAAAATATTTTTTCAAATCAAACCAGCAGTTCTGGAGATTAGCGGGTTCTTTCTGACTCTGAGCTTTACAATATCAGCATAGAAGTGTTGATATAAACATTAAACTGTATAAATAAGTCAAAACGTAACAAACATCAGTTTTACAAATAATCACAAATAACAGTTTTAATCCTTAATAAATTAGATATCAATATAAACATTGATTTGTATGAACAAAAAGATAATTTTCTGTCATTCTTCTAGTAATGTAATGAAAAGTGGATTGAAAGTAACAAAAACTGTTATCCACAATATTAAAGACCAGTGGTTCTCAAAGATTATGAGTTTTAACGGGTATTTAGCAAATAAATGTTAGAATTTCTTAATATAACAATAACTCTAAGAAAAATTTAGTTATCTTCGTAATAACATACTTTAATAATGATTGAGCATAGAGCCTGACTTTAAATTGGACGCCTGTAGATTTTATTCCCTTATATAGTTATCATAACAAGAGAAAACGCGGTGTTAATGTTCCTTTACGCAACAGGCAATGTTACAAAAAAAAATTAAAATTTTTTGGATGATTAATTTGAGGGAAGTCGTTGGTATTGTTATTTAAATCAAAAAGTTTGACAACATGCGTTTGAAAAGACTAACGTGATCTAATATAGCGTTAAGCCTATAGCCTTCCATCTTAAAGGTACTATTCAAAACTATAAAAAAAAAAAAGTATACTATATAATATAAGCTTCTGAGATCACGCGGATTAGATTTAAAGGTTAATTTTAGTAGCGGTCCCTAGTTTAAGAGCGCTGGTCGGTATAGGCATTGGCATTGTAATCATTTCTTATAGTCACTCGGTTATAAAGCAATTCAACACAGCTTAGTATGTCAAATGATCGGCCATTACCTTTTTATATACAACTATTTTTCTTTTTACTCTATATTAGCTATTGTTTTCTATTTTATCTGTTTCATTATGTTTAATATATTTCAATAATATTATTTTAATATTTCTTGAACACAATTTACGAACCAAGAAAACAGTAGACAGTACCCGTCTACTGTTTTCTTGGTTTCTTCTCAAATTTCTAGACATTGTGTATTAATTAAAAAAAGTATTCCATTTTGCCACTCGTTTGCCAAATGCCACAGCTTGTGGGTTCGTTGCCCAGTCGAGGTAATATTTTCATTAATTCACTTTGGTGTCAAGGCAAAGTCCGACGCTAAGTTTTGCCATTCAACACGCAATTTTTATTGAATTTGGCAGAATATAGGGAACGTAAGTGTCTTCATGGGGAACAAACGGAGTATTTTATCACTATATTTCCAGTTTCTCTCTGCCTACTCTGCTATCCATTAAATCACAAAATATATTATTTTCTAGTACTGCACTGACATTTCGAGTCATTACAACACACGCATAGTGAATTACGTAAAACGTATAACAAGTGGCGTTAGATAGGGACAGGTATATGAATTGCTTAAAGTTAGAAAAGAAAAGATATAACATCAAAACAGTTCCCACGCCAAGAAAGCTCAAGTTCGTGAGAAGGTACGGTGAAAATGAAGTTATTTGCGAAAGTATAATTTTTTTATTGTTATCTCTTAAAGAGTTTTGTTTTTTTGTTTATTATTATAGTTATGTCGTATTGACACAGCAGCACAACGTCTAACTGTAAACAGTCCAACAAAGACGGTTGTGGGTTCCCAGTTTCGGTTTGAGTTAAAAACAAAAGAACTTAAGGATAATATTTTGGACGCAATTGTCCAAGGTAATCTATATCATTTTTTTTTGTTGGTTTGGTTGAACACGCTAATCTCAGAAACTCCTTATTCGAATTAAAATTTTCAACATTCATCGAGAAATGCTATGGGATATATTACAACACACAACAATAGAGGCAAAGTTATAATGAAAAATGTTGAAAAACAGGAAAGCTTACTAAAGCATGTTGCATAACTCATATTCATCAACAATTGATCACACAGATCAAGTCGTGGGTCAAAACTAGTTGTTGATATAATTTTAAGCATTAAAAAGAAATTAACGGGTTTGAAGTTACTTCCACTTCACGTTAGGCAGGTCCCATCTACACTAATAGCCAATATTAGCCAATATTTTCTTCATTTTTATTTTAGCTTAACAATGTATCCCGCACATAGCAGGATAGGTAGAGAGAATCTGTGAACCTTAAGTGTTAAGACTTAAGGTTCCGTTCCTCACTCTGGAGGCATTGAGTGGCGGGACGCAACGCCGCGATTTTTCCACGTTACCAAAATGAAGAAATGAAAATATGAAATATTTAATTTTTCTAGAGTACACGTCTCGTACGTCGTACCCACAACCTGTCGCCTTTATAGTCGCACGCTTGGGCCTCTGAGACACAACTGGTCTCAATTAATTTATTACAATAAATAAATAATTTCTGAGGAAGGTTGTAAGTAAAACTATATTATCTCAAGTTATTCTTTTCGATGTTACCCATTATATGTGCGATAGAAGCTACCACTCGCACTTACGTAATGCGTCATACCCAACTCTTAGGCCTGTATCTATAAACCGCTCTCAACTCTGAGATCTATCTTAAGAGCGTTAGTTCTTTCATTTGGAACACGCGAGCGAACCCGCAGCATAACAGCTAGTTTTAAATATATAAAGCTAAAAATAGCAAGCTTCGCGTGGAATTTGCGATTCCAAACCTGTTTATAGGGCTTCGGCTGTGACCGGGGAAGTTGTCTGGTAACTAAGAGAATCTTTTCACAACCTTTGATTTGATACGTTCCCCGTATCTATACTTTATAGAAGAAATTTGAAACTACTAAGTTGCTCAGATATTATTATATTGGACGTTAAGTTGAGGTATTTAGTATACTATATAAATTGACTAAACTATTGTATGTTGTTTTAGTATACTATATAAATTGACTAAACTATTGTTTGTTGTAAATTTATTTAAGAAAATATCAAAATACAAACTATTATATGGCATATACATAGAGGTCGTAGTAATGTATATGCCATACAAGTACAACGTAGTAACCTCGTAGTAGGTAATTATTTTCTTATTTACATTGAAGAAGATTAGAAATAACTGAGCGTTCCACGGATTCACCGTGTACCGTGAATATCCTGAACCACTTGCGTGAAGGTGAGGGGCTCAGAGCACTGGCGAAGGTTTAAGGGATCTCTTTAATTTGTACCCTCCACTATTCGAGCTCCTCTCTCTACCAACTTCGAATCAAGACATTCTAGAAAGGAATTAAAGATAGCTCTTGACACGCTATGATCTTTTAGTAAACAATGGAGATTTCACTATTATATACCTTTCGTTTGTACTTCCACCGCGTAGAAATTAACACTTAGTTCAAAACACTTATTTATTTAAACATTTTAAAAGTGCCTTGCTATTTAAAAAAAATAGTATTCTCTATTTCTACTCTTTGGGTAGCGGAAATTTGTACAAATCTCCCTACAGAGATGCTAACAACATAAATAAGTTGTAACACGCGTAGAAGAATTTCGACGTAGCTCGATGAGGACGTATCGCTTAGTTGGTCAGAGCGCTTGGACGGTTTCCAAAGAGGCGCGGGTTCAAATCCCGCTACGTTCAAATTTTTATACGTTTTCTTAACAAGTACACTTATTTACCTTCTTTGAGACTGTTAGTTCCACTAGAAGAATTTGAAATTCAATGAAAATCTCATTCATATTGATGTGGTCAATTTGAATAACATTATTCACGCCATTAAACCACTATATTGTAAGTACATGTAACGAAACTCCATAAAAAGCAGTCTCCATACAAAATAACAATATAAAACTTCATATGTAACAACCTGTCGAATTTCAACTTGCCAATTTGGGTGAGACGCTTTGTAAATGCAGGTAATGTCGGCTCGGTGCGCACGCGCAGAATTTTTATGCGTTCTTTGACGTCGATGACATTAGAAATTGAAATGGATGATGTCATGTCCGCCAACGGTCACGGTCATGGGGACTTTTACCCATACCCCATGATTTAGGTATGAACCTAAACCATAGGAGGCAAAGGTAAACGTGTATACTCCGTTTCCTATTTTCGGTCCAATTATTTATCCAATCGTTGAAACACTACGTGTTGGGTAGTGGAATTCAACGCCGCGTTTTAGCTATCAGAACGACGAAAGTGGGTTTTGTTGACGTTTCATTACATTGTCCTACTTTATGAATATAATCACTAATAATATAACGTTGTGATTGTGCCAATTGTCTTTACAACAAAATTGCACTAAATCGAACTGGCATTTCTCAGTAAGTCATTTTGATTCGCCACGCAATTATTGTGCCAGATGGATATTGTACATAACGCTTATATCTATATTAAGCAAGATTTTCTCTTCTCAAAAAAATAATAAAAAATAGAAATCACGAATATATGTATGTTTTTCAGCTTCACACTTATTCCAACATAGTCCAGCAGAACCTGGTGTTGTTATACATTCCAGTATTTGGTTTACACCTGAGACATTGTATTTGAGAAGCGGAACTCAATGCCGTGTTTTGTCTTAACAGAGCAACAAAATGAAAAGAATTCATTCCCACGAATGGAGATACCATAATCGTCGCATTTACAGTCTAGCTATCCCAATGATATTAATACTTTTTTAGCTTCACGCTGTATCTCACACATGGCAGGCGGAACCTGGGAACCTGGTCTTAAGACACTCCGTTCCCATTTACACGCTTTGTGCGTGTTGTGTGACAGAACTCAACGTCGCTGTTTGCTTCGTAACCAGACCGAGGAAATCAAAATATGAAATATTTGGTTTCCCGGGCGGGAATCGAATCCATAACCGCCGCGTTTACAGGCACAAGCTTGTGCCAATTACAAAAAAAAACAAAAATAATATTATAGAATAAATTCGGGAATTTGAACCTAAGACTTTGGACACTAATTAAAATGATAATAGTGCAATTCAGGCCACATTTAATTACAGTTATTTAATACTATCAAGTTTTTTATTAACAACTTTTCATTTAAATTCAGTTAAAGAGTCCATCTCGCCTGCTTGAATAAGTTCCATGAATAGAGGACGTTTTCCTAGATATTGTGGACAATAAAGAAAATTTTAATGTTAAAATCTTAGCAGTGCGGTTTTTTTAGTTATTCTTCTTAAATGGGGTCACTTAATTTCAAAAAGAGGTTGGCAGTTTAAAAAAAGTTACTTACGTATTGACTGACATACACAAACATTGTATTACAATTAGTTTTTGAATTTGAAAATAGTTTATAGCTTCTCTCTGAATGTATAAAATTAAACAAACTATATATAAGTAGTAAAATTTTATATTTTTAATTTCCCCGCTTTGGTAACGAGGCGCAGCGTTGGATCCACCTCTCAATAATAAAATAACTATTTTCAAAAATATTTATACTCACATAACAAGACTCAAACGTAAGAAGTGTCTTAACACTAGGTTTCCAGGTTCCCTCTGCATACCTTGATACGTGCGGGATATAGCCTAAAACAGTATGTATAAAGGAAAAATCTATTTAGTTCAAAAATACTTATAGATTGAGATCCCAGGGCCCCCAAACCTACGTCAATTTAGCAAGGATGAAATTTTAATGGTTAATAGTCTAACATGTAGTTAAGACTCTATGCGTAATTACTAACTTGAAAGTGGGGCCCCACTTTTTAGAGGTAGCGACAACTATAGGTCACCTACATGAAAGTTTTTACTTACGCTCGTATTTAATTATGTTTTTAAGAATAATGTAAAAAATCTATACTTATTATTACCAAACCCTATATGTGGGTTATACTAGCCAGACGTCCTAAAAGTTAGTCTTAAGGTATAAAGTTGGGGCAAAATACATTATATTAGCAAGCTTTAATTTTACATATATCTTTTACGGTCTGTTTAAAGACTCCTTATAATTATTCGGACCAATCCCATCACCCCGGACAGAGGTGTACCTTTATTTGGCACTATCTCTGAAGAGGTCCCACCTTCAAGTTAGTGAGTACGCGTACTGTCTTAACTTCTTATTAGACTAATAATCCTTAAAATTTTAGCTTTGCTAAAATGACCTAGGTCTAGCGGCCCTGGGTTCTTGGGCTATTAGCAAATAGTGGCGAAATATTCTAATTGAAATTATTAAAACATGAATAGTTAGTAATTTAAATAATCAAAAGGACAAAAACCAAGTGTTTCTTTGAATAATGCTTAGTGTTTAAACTTTTTGTACGAAATAAAGTAAATAAACGACGCTAATAGTATTTTTTAAGTAGCCTTCAGTAAATTTGTTAACGTTAAAGACTTCAATTTAACAAATTACTTTTGTAAAACTTGTTTTGGATTTGGGTAGAACATGTACCTAGTATCATATTAGGTCGTCGGTTTTGTGTTTGATTTCCATCCGGGAAATGATTAATTTTAGTTTTTTTTTGTGACTTCACACGGCATTTTAAGACTGCGTTGCCCATTTTTCGCAAATTAAATTTTTAAAATACATATGTATTTTTTATTATTTAATTTTCCTTTCATTTCTGGAGGTATTGCGTGTCGAGTGATGAACTCCTTCCTCTCACTTATAACCTAATATATTATTCATAACACTATAGAACTTTCCAACAATTTTTGGTGCATACTATAAAAAAAAAACATTTAACTGACCTTATCATCAGTTATTTGATTTCTTCATCTAAACTTGAGGAGCAAAAAAACTAAGAAACTAAAAAACAATTGCAAATAACGCAATATTTGCACTAAACAATGTCTGACTTAGCTACGTTAGAGCAAGATAAAATGGTGTTACAAAATTTCAATATTAATTATAAATCTATATTAAATAAAAGTGAAGAATTTGTTTGGTTGACTGCAATAATCTCAAAAATTACTGGTTGGAGTTTAAGTAAAGAATAGAATCATTTATATTACCAAAAATGAAACCAAATCTGTCTTATAATATTCCACAAAAATAACAGAGAAATAAGGCACTAAATCAACTCATGACTGACTGACTCATATCAAAATACGACTGTAGCAAATAAACGAATTTGATACAAAACATTACGTCAGGGAGATCACGCTCAGTCTATTGGGTGTGTCAGATTTGGACAGTGGAATGTTTGATGGACGTATAGATATGACAATTTTGAATGTTTCTGTATTTCAGTATTTCAATATAAATTGTAATTTTTTTTGTAAAACTTCTAATTTATTTACTGATTAAGCGAAGCTTTGCCTTGTTACCAGAAAGGCGAAATGTGTTTTTTTTAATTATTGGGAATATTGGGGTATTGTATGTTCTATTCATGTGAATTATTTTCATTTCTCCGCTCGGGTAGACAAAGTTCGCTGTTGAGTTGAGTCCGCCATTTAACACGCATTATCTCGTAAATTAGTGAAAAATGGGGAATAATGTCTTAACACTAGTTTACCTCTATACATGTATGCGGGCTATGCGGGAAAACGCATGAAGCTCTTAAAAAAATGTAAAGCAATATCTCGTATATACCTATATACATATATCAACATGATGAGTAATGATAGGGATTACCCAACAACTCCTGTGGCAACTATTATAGGGTAACTATTTACGGTAAAGGGGAACTAATCGGCTATTGAGACAAGTTAGCGCACCCCAAGTTTCAAAGTCTGAATGACCGTATGTATATGCTTCAACGTATATAAGAATCCATTTAACTGCTTTCTATCTAATTTTGAATATTTTTCAAATTTTGAAGCGAATTAAAAATAAATCTGATAATAACGTACATAAAGTAGCAGAACTCTAAGATATGTTTATTGTAGGATCAAATACGTATTTACTTATATTTTATGTAATTTTTATATAAGCATCCCCTAGAAGGATTCGATGCCACGTCAATCGTCTGCGGTTTGTTTTGTAGTGGAAACTAACGCTCTGCCAAATTTTATCTTATTAACTCAACCCTCGATGGTTGCATTTCAAATAATGAATAATGTTATGCCTAACAATATATCATACAGAGTAAAAGAAAAATCATTTTTTATCCTTAAATAAAAATAGTGTTTATTACACATAAAGTAACTTGGCAATATTTCAAAAGAACGGCTATAAAAGAAATTATACTGACGTAAGCTATGAAAAACATGAAATATCAAAGCATACTGCAGATTATTACAACTTGAAGAGGTTGTTTACCTCAACACAGGTTGGCGTTGCGCCAGGATGAGACCTCAAACTAAGTTATAGCATAAAAATATTTTTCCACATTCAATAATACTGATACACTGAAATCCCTCACCTAGATACGTCGAGGGAGAACATTTAATTACATTACCACTATCGATCCGATTGGTAACTAACGATACGAGATAAAAAACAACATGTTTACTTTAGCTTAATTAATATTCAAGTTGCTAAGGTATCATAATATTTAGCTAGAAATCAGTTGCCCTGACAACGAACGACATAACCTCAAAACACACCGATCACAATCACAAAAACAATGTAAACACTTCACTTTTTGTCCAAAAGAAGTGGGAAACGAACACAGACCGACAGGCGTACCATCACTGACTGAATTATCTATTGAGACTGTACAGCTGATTAAATATTGTAATGACACGATTCCATTCGGAAAACTTGGCAACTATCGAAAGAACCTTATGGACTGATGCCGAAAGTAAAAATTTAAGGGAAGAAAATCTTTACAATGTACATACACAGGGGAGGGGGTAAAACGCATGCGTGGATGCACTAGAAAATTCAGTGCCTTTGGTCGAATGATGAGCAAATTTGGACCTTATACTGGCCAAATTGTGGCCAAAATAGACTATTGGTGTACAGCGCGTGCGTAGTGTGCTCTGGACAAATATTTGACATTTTTCGTTCAACCAAATGCTTCAAAACTTGATTTTAAAGCATAAACCTTTGAATTATGTTTGGTAAACTTGTTAGGTGAGTTTGTATTTTTTTATAATATTGGTGCCGAATTTAGTAAGCACATGGACAACATAGAAGCTAAAATGATTTAACTATTAACAATAAAGAATTTCAATGTGGCGGTATGGTACAGTTCAAAATGTACTAAATGCTTATGTTGAAAAATTTATTTTTGCCTGTTTATACGAACAAGCTAAGTTGGATTCTATTTTAAATGAAACTATTTAATAGGATTAATCGCGTATATTTAGTATTATACATTTTTGGAAACCTGTCGTTTCAAACACTTTGCCTTTGTAGCCCGTGGTCACGGGTAGACTGTTGATTGACTGTTGACGGGAAGTTGGATTCCGCCACCCAAGACGCAATATCATTGCAGTGATGCGTGAAGATTATAATAAAAGAAAGTTATGGTGTGAAATTCACAGTGTCATGCAATTTCAATATTTCAATTTTTTTTTTATTTTTTTTTTTTCAATTTCTAAATTTCAATATTTCATGCATTTTCCAAATTTAATTTCAAATTTTGTATAGTCAATAAATAAAAAAGAATATTATAGCTGTTCTCTTTTACTGTGCCTACAAGCGTTTCCCCAACAGTATTAAAATATTATTACTCATATAAAACTTAAAATATGTCCATAGCGGTATGAGACAGGTGATAAATTAGTAGATAAAAATACATATTAGGTGTTTAAGACAACAAAGACGTTTAACGTCAAATTAATAGGCCTTTGTTGGTAGCAGTTAATATAAATAAACAAAAAAGAGGTTTATGCTTTTTATAATACTAAAAGAGCTTATTTACCTGCATAGAAGAGTAGGCAGAGGAAACCTAGTGTTAAGACACTCCGTTTCACCCAATTTCCGAGACATTGTGTGTCGCGTTTCGAAATTCAACGCCACATTTAGTAGTTTTGAGTATTCAGAATTCTTGGATATTACATAACAGTAAATATTGGCAAAGACTCTATTTAAAGTGAAGAGAAGAGGAACGATGTGACGTACGAGTACATATAGTACTGATTGCACCGAATTCCAACCGTGGGAATGTACTTTTTTAGTACACATTTACAGTTTTCCTAGTTTGTTTATTGTATTAAGGTAAAGTGGAGAGCACAGTGACGTTACACTAGTTTGCGTTTTGTTCACAACTTTCAGTGAAAGAAAAAAAACACTGTCTAAATTAGGACACTTCTATTTTCAGTTTCCGCCAAATTCTTGAGCTCTAAGGTGATGAGTTGTGGAACTCAACGTTGCAGTTTGTTTTTTATTGAAGCCAGTCACGGCGCAGGGGCACAAAGTGTGACTGTAAAACCGACTGGTTGTTGGTGCGATCCCCACTCGAGGAGATGAAATATTTACTTAAATTTATATTTCTATTTCTTCGCTC
This sequence comes from Heliconius erato demophoon, assembly GCA_018249695.1. Lineage (NCBI taxonomy): Eukaryota > Metazoa > Arthropoda > Insecta > Lepidoptera > Nymphalidae > Heliconius > Heliconius erato. The sequence continues at coordinate 3,623 of DWQW01001529.1, read as the reverse complement.
TGGTGTCGAGGCAAAGCGCGGCGTTGAGTTCTGGCACTCAACACGCAATGCCTCCAGAATTCGGCAGAAAGTGTGAAACGGAGTGTCTTAACACTAGATCCCTCTGCCTACCCTGTTGTGCGCATGATACAGCGTGAAGCTAATTGAGCAAGCTCGCTAATTGAGCAAGCTCGTTTGGGAATCGAATCTCGAACTCGAAACAGTACATTGCACCACAGCTTTGTCTATAAAAATAACTGAATAATAACTTATAGTGCATATTAATATTCATTACCTACATTTTAACTTTTACATTACTCAAGGTAGATAGACTAAGGTAGTTTTTTAAATTCCATTCCTAAACGGTTGAAATGAGAACGCAAGGTTTTTAAAGGACAAATATACAATGTTAACCTGGTTTTGATGATAAAAAACGTATAAAATTTTCAAACGGTCAGAAATTTTAAGTTTTAATCAGCTCCAAAATGTAAATGGTGAACCACGTAAATGGCCAAAAGCTAAAACTGATTTCTGAAACATGACATACCTTAAAGAAAAAGTACCCTCATAATCCATAAAAATAAAAAAAAATCAGTCGACAACAAAACTACAAGTACTTCCATGTTCGGAAAAACTACCAAACTCCCATAAGAAGATGATAATCAAAATGGACAAATCTTCCAAAGGACCTTCTAAAATTCAATCGGTTATGGACAATAGCCAATAGTCGCGAGCAATTCTGAACAAGGCCGGTGATGTAATGCTGACAATACTGACGTTTGACGTATAACATCATTCGTGTGACCTTCGGGTCATCCTTAATATCATTTGTCTGTGATAAATATTTCTTTTACGTTTTCCTCTTTGATTTATCGAATCGAATCGAATTTTAACTTGTAACTATATAATGAAAATGAAAAGAAAAAATGTAAAATCGACTTGTTCCGGGTTCAATCCCCACTCGAGACAATTAAATATTTATTTACATTTATATTTTCATTTTATGGCCTAATGCCCATGCCTGTGCATGCATGCAATGCATGCCCTCCAGAACTCGATGGAAAGTGGGGAACGGAGTGTCTTAAAACTAGGTTCCCTCTACCTACCTTGCTGTGTGCGGGATACAGCGTGAAGCTGTTTTTTAACTACATAATAACTTCTAAGAAACTGATGTTGGACTCCTTGTAATAATAATTCATGTTCAATGTTCATCTTGGTAGTTATACGTAGCTTAGGTGACTATAAAATAATATGGTATCACTAAACTGGTCTGATGATGGAACCATAACCTGAATAATGAAACTCTTTAAAGGTTATTAGTAAACAAATCTAAATTAACGATACAAAAAATTTATAGCTCAGAGCACATTCTCTAAAAATCTACATGTAATCAGCAAATTCCAAAAGTTTATCTAGGTTGTTATTTTATTGGTTAGATATCATTTTCTGTTTCTCCGGTCTGGTTTAACAAAGTGGTTAAACATACTTGGAAGTATCATCTTCCATCATACACTACCTAAAATTGAGCCAGAATTTAAAAGCGCAGTGACCACTCTCTATATTTTTCTGACCAACACAAGAGACTATCTATACCAATAATAATAAACAAAGAACAGGATATGTACAACGCAACTATACTATCTTATAAAGTCTATCAGTAAACTCAACTCGACACGTACAGACAGATAATTAAGTTAATGCGACCATTCCAAACAAGGTGATTAATGAATCCTTATCTCTCTAGGACAGTGGGCTGGTGGAGATTTATAATGATAATATTTGTATTGCCATCTTGAGGCATTTGCGTCTTGAATGATTTCGCTTATACTATGTTTGCTTTGATAGATATGTACAAGAAAAAATACTTAGGTTTATTTAATTTGTTTCTCGTGACTGGAATTTAAGACATTTCCGTTCTCCACTTTCCACCGAATTCTGGTGAATGGCGGAACTCAACACAGCGCAATGTATCCATGTCCGAAATCGGGGAAATGTAAATTATTTACATATAATCATTTTCCCCCATTGCGAATCCAACCCACAAACATCGTCTTTACAGTCACACGTTATCCTATTGCGCCACGACGGCCTCAACAGATCACCCAAGAATGGTCTGAAAGCAAGAAAATAGTCTCATAATCCACAATTAGCCTAGATGCGTTACCTAACCTGTGGTTACCTGTACAGTACCGGTACCGGTTTGCAAATCGTTAGTGCTTGTTGCGCTGATGACGAAATAATGTCCGATAGCCGCACTTAGAGATGTCAGTGCTTTTTAGCTTCCGCTGGTATCCCGCATATAGTAAGAAGGGTAGGCGTAGGGAACTTAGTGTTACGAAACTACGTTCCGTATTTTCCGAATAACCGAATGTTGAGTGGCGGAATTTAACGCCGACTTCTATCGTCTTACCAGCGCGAGGAGAATGATATCGAACACACGACCGTCACGTTTACAGTCTGACGCTATGCCGCTATGCCACGACGATCTTAATTAGTGATTTATTGACATAAAATCTTAATAAATATACATATGTCCTCAATAGTAATTTATTTCTCGAGGTTTAGCTGTGAATATAGAATGTGGGCTCAATTACGACCTTGCAAGCCTATATAAATGGTAACTGTCACTTATATAGCATTCGACTGTTTTAGTAGTGGGTTCATATTTTACTTCAGAAGGTATTATTTTTTTTAGATTAAGTGCAATTCTCGTTCTCTGTTTATTTTATTTATAGTTTTAAGTAATCAAAGCTGATAACAAAATAAAAAAAAACATTAATTATCGAAATATTTATTAAATAAAGCGTGTATTTAATTCTGACCTCTAATGGAGAACGGAGTGTCTTAACACTGCCCCTGCCTACACTGCTGTATGCGGGATACATCGTTAAGATGACCTCTAATGAATGTGAATGAATTCATACAAACAGACATACATATAGTCGTCATCAACTAATAGTACACACGAGCCAGAGATGAATACAAATTGACTTGTTGAGTTAGAACCTCCTTAATAAACATGGACATGTATTTTATATACTGTGGTAGTTCTCTGATTAATATTATTTTTTGGTTCATATATTCACGCTGTATCTCGCATATAGCAGGTTAGTCAGATAAAATCTCGAGTTAAGGCACTGTGTTCCCCGTGCACCGTTTAATTGCGAATTGAGTGGTGGAACTCAACGCTGTGCTGTCATTTTACCAGAGCAAGAATATGAAAAGTATGAATCGGACCCGTTGCGTTTACTTTACAGTCTGATGCTGTGTAGAAAAATATATCAATTTCAGTAAGTACATATATGTAGGCCGCCGTGTCCACTCAACACGCCTTGTCTCGAGAATTACATGGAATGTGGGGAACGGAGTCTGATAGTACTAGGTTGTCAGGTTCTCGCTGCTTTTTACAAATACACATATGATATACAAAGATATCTACACAGATATGTAGTCATATCTTCTAGAATCAGAACAGATTTACTCACGCCTGCGCCACGACGGTATATTAGTATACATATATATATGTCACCGGACAAACCCGATTTTAGGACAAACTAGTTTGGACTAGGATGTTCTAGTTTTTCCTGACCACACTAGGATAAACTAGTTTGGCCTTATTGATTACAGGCTGAACTGGTTTGGCC
>DWQW01001528.1:0-32919 GCA_018249695.1 Heliconius erato demophoon | reverse complement strand
CCCTCAAGTATCTCTGTATGAGTATTTTATTACAATTGAATTAGCGGTTTGGCCCTGATTGCGGCACAGACAGACAGACAGACAGACAGACAGAGTTACTTTCGAATTTATAATATAGGTATGGATTATTTAACTAATAGTTTTATTACGTCTACTAAATATAATATGTATGAAAAAATAAATAGCTTCTGCTTGCGTAATTACTAGCTAGACCCCCCCACCCCCCCTGGCATCAAAAATAAGCAAACCCAAGCCCCCCCCGCCCCCCTTTGGTGCTTACGTAATACTTGAACGGCCCCTGATGTGGAACCCTAGCAGTACAGCTAAACGTTTAAAAAGATATGATTATAAAACCTTAGGAAAACTATCTAATTGCGAACAACGGTGGTTAATGGCGTTATGAACTCCGCGATGGGCATAGAAAGGGGGGGAGCGGGTGGTTTGTGGTCCGTGTCCACTTCAAAAATTTGCCACGAAAAATTTAAGGAACGCTTACACGAACATGTCTGCTCGTTGCTCGTAACTCACTTATTATAAGAATCAACATTAAATTATTTATACAACGGCAATGCACCTTTGCATAAAATATTCAATTTTAGTACAAAATTTATATTTATCTAAGTAGGTCTTTTATTTAATTTAGCACCATTACGTTGCACCAATATTTTTTGATAATATTTTTGTTATTCCTTTCAAGCAGCTCTTATATTTCTATTATTATCTTGGTAAATTTAGCAAAATTATTTTGAGAACATTTTGAGACGTTACTCAAATTAAACCTAATTTGTTAAAAAATTTAAAAATGTTATCAGAAATCTTTCCTTCATGTTTTTCCTTGAGTTGACAATTGAATTCATCACTTACTTACGTAGGTACTAAATTACAATTGATCGACAAAACTTGGGCTATAAGTAGAAAAAAATACTATTTACCTACTTCCGTTAATCTCATAATTTAATTTTTTTTTTGTATATTGTCTTATATACAAAAATTTATAGAAATACAGATTTTTCAAGAAATATTACAGTATTATTTAAGAAATATTAAGCTTACTGTGGAATTATTAAAAAAGGAAATATCTGTAAGATATGTTAAAATTTGACAGCAAAATACCTTGAACCTTGAGCAAAATATCTTGACTCTTGAGTTTGAACGTCCTTTGTCGTTTTGGCACGCGATTGAGATCTTTATTACTTTTGAGGTTGAATTATCGTAGAACGAAGGTCCGTTTATTGTTTTATCATTTATGTAAATTATAATAAGCTAATTGATGAAAGAAGAGTTCAGTCCTTATTTTTATTGAAGCTTATTTTTATTTATATGGTATCGGCTAATTTAGTAGAAGAATGAACTAGAGTGCCACATAACATTTATTTTGAGCCATGATTATGTTGTTGGGTAACGATCCCTAGGAGTGCCTATCATATCCTTTTTCAGAGCAATAAGAAATTCAATTACAGAATTTATGGTTGGGATAAATTCTGTAAAAAATGTGTTCTGTATTCATAAATATATTAATAAAAAGAAAATATAATTTTATCCAATGATATGTTCAGTCATCGGAGAGCGGCGTTTCTTTAAACAATTCCGGCTATAAAAAATATCCAAACTCACATTATATTCTTAATACTCTATAATTAAATATCAAGGCATAATAAACGTACCAATTTCCTTTGACTAAAGTTCCTAGGCTCATCTTCAGGATCGTGTCGCTGATGGGGCACTCGCCAGAACGCAGGTCTTTGGTACATCGGCATTATATCGAGTCGTTTGTCTCTTATATTTTAAACTGTAAACAAAAATTGAGTCGCTATTCACGAAATGATATTTTAAGCGTGGGCGTAATGGATAAAGCGGACCATAATACATATTTGGTTCACAATTTAAATCTGCATGGTTGCCAAGAATATTCCCGAACATATAAATTATACAGATATAAATAAATAAAACGCACAAAATAGGTTTTTAATACTGAGAAAATATTACATTCCAGCAACAAGCCGAATAATATATAGCATAAACTGCATGCGCCTTTCAACATCAAAGCGTCAATGGACAAACACCGCATATGTTTATACGACAATTTTATGAGTGGTTAAGAAATTTAAAGTGTAGGTGGTTGGCAAGAGAGTTGTTATAAATCAGGTATTCGGTGTTAGATGATGGGAGGGCGGCGGCACTCACCAGAGGGCAGCGTCGTGTTCGCGGCGACGTCGCTCGTTCAGTGTCGGTTTCTATTATCTACAATTATTCCGGGCAACATTAAACTATGTCTATTTTTTGCGCGAGACGTTCGACGCTTCGTGATTCTAGTGATTTACAAACGCCCCTCGCGCTGTTTCTGGGCCAATGCGAAATACGCAACGAATATCGTTGTTTGTGGGTTCGTTGCTCCCGTTACTCACACGGGCTACGTTTTTAGGTTATGAAATTTGTCAAAGACTGTATGCTTAATTAAAGTTACATCCTCTTAATTCGGAAGATGTATTTGAGAGTAATATTGCTTATAACCTCGATTACAAAAATAACATTGGCAAATCCAAATTTTGTCTTAAAGATATAGGGAACAATTAAAACTTCTTTATGTTCATCATAATTTCATTTATTTGTGCTTTTGAAATATTTAAACGCCAATAGAATTATTAGTACAAAACAAAACATTTTAATTTTAATCTTATTTCTATAAAAACAAAAAACAGATCGAAATTTCTTAACAGATAAACATAGTAACGATAAATTGAACATTTATGAAAACGAGACAGATCAGATACTTTTATACTATCTGAAAATGTCAATTGTATATTAAGAATAAAATTAATATACTTCAATTTATTAAAAATTACCAACAAGAAACTTATATATAATAATTATGAGACAAACATTAGAAGTTAGAACAAAATGCAAGTGATTATTATTTCTTCAAAATGTATTCAATTTTCCATAACAGTATTAATGACTTTTATAAATAATATTACATTTATAAACTATGCTAGGTTAATAAATTAACTAATAATATTTGGTTGTGCATATGGTGGTGGTTACAATGTCTACACTATAAAGTTGAATATTTGTTTGGTTGAACACGCTAATCTCTGGAACTACTCGTTCGAATTTAAATATCATTTGTGTTAGCTGGTCATTTGTTGAGGAAGGCTTTAAAATAATAAGTTACTTAAACGACGGCACTCAGAATGTTTATACACAATTCATAGTTATTTTTATTTAAATATGCGAGCGACGTCGTAGTTAAAAGTTAGTAAAAAATAAAATTGAATTATTGTTGTTATTATTATTAATACTTTTTTTCGTGAAATGCAAATTAAATAAGTGAACACAATTTCTGATTTCTGACTTAGTTATTGTGGTTAAACATTTGTACAAAAATAAAATAATATATATTTTTATCTAGTGCTGACGTGGCATAGTTTTCTGACTGTAAGCGCGACGGTCGTTGGTTTGCAGGATACAGCGTAAAGCTAAAGAAAAAAAAAGAAATTAAGTGGCCACAATTTCTAGTATTTATTCAGCTATCTTTATTATGGTTCAGGTGAACTTCATAACGATATATATCATATAAATATTGAAAGCGATTATTTGACTTATAATATAATGATTATCCAACCCGTTTTTGGGCAAAAATAGCATACGATATTCGTTATTTCCCCACACGCCTTAAACCAATACAAATATTAATAACTAAGTATAGAATAATCTTATTAGTGGGCGTTAAATATTTGGTAAATTGAAAATGTCACAATAAAATGTCGTAATAAATTATTCGCATATATGAAATTAATTTAAGGTGTTCGATCTTTGGAGGATTTTTTATTATAAATAGTTAATGACTCTATTTATTTTTTTATATTACCCGTTGTACAGTTGTATATTAAAATATTTAAAACTACAATAACTTTTACATTAAAAAAACAAAAATCTATACAATAATGACTTTGAACAATCTCAGTAACTTTGAAATATTTTATAAGCTAAAATGGCAAGACTATTTTTTACTCGACTACATGTGTATAAATTAAGTATGTTTAATACGTTTTTACTTACTTAAATGTTTTTTGTGTAATTTTAAACGACGCCATATAATATAATCTTTTACAATCAGATCAGAAACATTATATTTTTCGTTTATATTATATTTTCATTAATTAACATATTTATATACTCTAAAATTCAATATATCAAATAATACTTTTAAATAGTTCAAGCTTCTTTAAAATGTGTAGCCGAGTGTTGTTTTTTATTAGCATTTGACTTTCAAAAATCTAGTAGTGCTGGTTTGGTGTCTCTGGCACATTTGATCAGTGAGTACATTAGTTTAACAAATCCTGTGTCCTTAGGCTTTTCTAATCCGCGGAGCAATCTGTTCTTCATTACTGCTACAAACTCTCGGTTACTTAGCTGACCGTCCACTGAAAATTTATAAGTATGATTAGTGTATTATATGAGGCCAGTCGTGGCGCAGGGACACAAAGTGTGACTGTAAATCGACTGGTTGTGGGTTCGATCCCCACTCGAGGAGATGAAATATTTACTTAAATTTATATGTCCATTTCTTCGCTCTGGTGTCGAGGCAAAGCGCGGCGTTGAGTTCTGCCACTCAACACGCAATTCATCCAGACTTCGGCAGAAAGTGGGGAACGGAGTGTCTTAACACTAAGTTCCCTCTGCCTACCCTGCTGTGTGCGGGATACAGCGTGAAGCTGAAGTGTATTATTTTTTGAGGTTATAACATCTCATAAAGCGATAAGCGCAAGTTGCACACACGACAAAAAGTATGACTCATTGTCACGACTCCTCTCTCGCGAGCGTGCAAGCGAGAGCGCGGAACAAACGATAGGGAGGCAGATTGGGTTGTGACGTAGACAGGGGAAATCAACAAACATTTTTAACATTTTTAAAGTGTTATTCCATATTTAGGACAACAATTATACTTTATTAGAAAACATATCATTTATTTTAAAAGTATTTTTCTTTCCTAAGTCTGGATAAATGCTTAAAAAAAATATTCAATATGCAATCTCTCTTTATAAATAATAATTCTAAATGATTATCTTTGGGTAGCGGAAGTTTTTAGAAATCTAGAAATGATATCAACATAAACAAGCTGCAAGACGCGTATAAGATTTTTTACGAGGCTTGATAAAAACGTATGGCTTAGTAACGTATATCGCTACGTTCAATTGTTTATAAGTGTAGTGATACTCACTGTTCTCGTCGAATATAGTGAAGACGACGTTGATGAGGTGCGGGTGCAGGTCCACGTGCGCGACGGTGCGCGCCACGTGGCGCAGCGTGGGCTGGTCGATGGAGGCGCCCGCGATGTGGTAGAACGTGAGCGCCGTGTCCACGTCGTTGATGTTGTTCAGCAGGTGGAAGAACTTCAGGTAGTCGTCCTTGGTGATACCTACGCCGTGGTCGCGGAACCTAACGCACAGATTCATTTATTATTTATTTCACAATACATAAAAATACAAGAAAAAGAAAAGAAAACAAAATACAGCTCTTACAACCAAAGGTTGCCTGGAAGAGATCGCTTTGAGCGATAAGGCCGCCTACATGCATGTTGTTTCTGTTTATTTTGTACATAATTTGTTTAAATTTTATATGCAATAAAATATATTGTATTGTAAAAAAAAAATTAATTTTGATGTACAGACGGCGTTATCGCTTCGATGATCTCATTCAGGCAACCTCTATATCAGTGATTTTCAACCTTTTTTTTGTTGCGGCACATATTTAACGATTTTAAAATTTGGCGGCACACAAAGAAAAAGATAAAAATTATTTTCTTACTACAACACACTGCATAAATCGTTTATGACAAAAATTTTAAATATACGAATTTATTTTTTTGTGGATTTAAATATATATTCATGTTAAAAAGAAATTCTTTTTAAATGATATAATTTAATAATATTAACATTATTATATATTTGCAAAATTTGGCGGCACACAAAAGTGCCGCGGCATAGTGGTTGAGAATCACTGCCCTATATAGTAAAAAAGAATCAAATGACGCATGTCGCATATTTCATGGTGTACAAATAATTTAAATATTTTTTATTATAATAAAATTATTTAAAAATTCACGTACACATTTAAATTTAGTTCAAACCTACGTATATCCTTAAGAATCAAAGCTTAAAGAGTAAAACATAAAATCATATGCAATAAAGTGATAAGGTCAGACACTTAAAATATATTCATTATATATGTATATAAATCAATAATATTGAAAAAAATATTAGTGTTTAGTGCAACAGTATGCACATGCAGAATTAATAAAAATATTTATGTATCTCTAACCATTATTTCATTTTTTTTTTCATGTAACAATCACCTACGAAATATTACATAATTAAATTATATGTCTCACATTTTTTTAACGCGTTTGAGCATCCTCGCCTTCTTCTTAGCGGGGTACCCCGCGTACGCAAGGAGCAACTCGGCAAAGTCTGCTTCAGTGATGCGACCATTCTCATCTATAACAAGACAAATATAAACAATTTAACTATCTGTAATATTAAATATTTACATAACAAGATTAAATGAGGCCAGTCGTGGCGCAGTGGCACGAAGTGTGACTGTAAAACCGACTGGCTGTGGGTTCGATACCCACTCGAGGAGATGAAATATTTACTTAAATTCATATTTCCATTTCTTCGCTCTGGTGTCGAGGCTAAGCGCGGCGTTGAGTTCTGTCACTCAACACGCAATGCCTCCAGAATTCGGCAGAAAGTGGGGAACGGAGTGTCTTAACACTAGGTTCCCTCTGCCTACCCTGCTGTGTACGGGATACAGCGTGAAGCTGATTTAAAGATTAAATGACTTGCAAAGTAAAATGTATATGCACGCTTCATTTTTCTTATAAACATATAAAAGAGTAGGCTAAGGCGACATAGTATCAAGAAATTACGTTCCCTATTTTCCGCCTAATTTTAAGAGCTTTGTATTGTGAAAACGGTAAAAATAAATTTGCAAGAGTGTAGATCAAACCCGAACCCAAAATATTCAATATTAAAAATAATTCAAAATTAGATCTGCATTAAATTTTATAACTAAAAATCGTCTGCACGTTACCAAGTATTAATTAAATTAAAAACTATTAATTAAATTAAAATTTATTTACGCAGCTTTTGGTATTGATGAATAGGATAATATTTTAATTTAAGATAAGTCACCATTATAAAAAATATATAGGTAAATATAGATTATTGAAATTAAGGAAGCTAAATTTCCTAAAATATTTATAGAGACATTGATAATAAATAATTTGAGGTTTGAACTGTCAGGACCATGCAAGCGACTAGAGCTAAGTATAAGTGATTTATCATACGACTTCGACAGTCGTTGGTTTTCCCTGTGGTAACAAGACATAACGTGGCATTGAGTTCTGACACTCAGCACGTTTCGGAAATAGACCGTAATAGGAAGAGAGTTACCCTGCTGCTGTATGCGGGATATAGCTGGAAACTAAAAAATGCATTTTTTGTATTTTTATTGAAGCAGTAGAATATCAAAAATACTTGAAACGATAATAACTGCAGTAGTATAAAAGTGAGTCGCGATAATACCCTTCCAAGAGTCAGAAATGTATTTTATAGATGTAACATAAAGCAACAGTAATACTGTATTCTTGAAATAATAAAAACTTTTGAACAATAAAGTAAAGATTATACTACAAAATGATACTTAACCAAACGCTATATATTTTCTTACCCGGTTGTTTTCTCTGGAATTCGAGGGACAGGATTTCCTTTTGAAGTTGCTGTTGAAAGTCTAAAAACTTTTCAATGGTTAGCTTCTCATTAAGCTTAGGTCCGAAGAAGTAGGTAGTAAGAGCGGAGTTAATTCCCTGAAAAAAAGAAATATATACTTATAACACATGTAAACAATATGCACACAATGTACATATTATATTATATTATTTTTTATTGTATTTATCAGAGAATTTACTAAAAATATGATAATTTAAAGTTTACAAGTAAAATGACAGCTTTGGATTAAAAATCTGTAATTCCAACTCATATTAGTAGGTATGAAGTGAATAAATCTTTTAGGTCCAAACACACAGCACATAAATTTACATAGTCTATTACGAAAAAAAGACAATATATAAAACTATTTTTATAGTTATTATTTAAAAAATTTAGTTTGGCACGAATAATTGATCAATTGGATTGAACTATATTTTACTCAAATTAGTTGACTATTTTCTCAAATTAAAAACAACTTAGCATAAAATCTGTACCTTAAAAGTGTTTCCAGTATTAGCGTGATCTCTATGTCTAGAACCAATGCTACTTTGCTGTCTTATGAGCGCGGCGACCTTTTCAAACTCCTCGCAGTCCACATCACCATCGCCATTGAGATCGAACATGCGGAACGCGATTTCAAAATGACGACACGACGCTGGAAATTATAATATTTTTTTAGCTCGTGGCGCATCCTCCATATAGCTGAGTAGACAATGGAGACACTGAGTATATTGAGCGGTGGAACTCAACGCCTCAACTCAACTTGTCTTCTTAGCAGAGTGAGAAAGTAAAAATAATCCATCCCTCTAGTGGGAATTGAACCCACTATTGTCACGTTTACAGTCAGGCGCTACGTTACGACGGCCCCAAATATAATTACATTTCACATAGATATAACAGAAAAAATATACCTAATTTCTTATAATCTATTTGTTGGACGCAGGGTCGTAATTTATTATATAATGATGGTTAAAACTATTGTATAGGTAGTAAGTTACGTTTCAGGAGCTTCAAATAGCTGTTTCAAAAATGGAACTTATAAAATAATCACAAAAATTATTACTTTTAAATTACAATTATTAATCATAATTGACAGAATAGAATGTCAAGCAAGAAATGGCTTTTCTCATAAATTATTTATATATTTTTTTCTATAGGAACGTCGTGGACACAAGCAATAGTATTAATATATTAATAAGCATAAAATTTTGTGTACTGCGCAAAGCAAATAGGTCGTAATTGGTTTTGTTTATTTATTTATTATCTCTATATAATTAAGTATTCTATTTGGTTCTATAATACCGCAACGAGTTTCTACATTTACTGTTTAATTAATATTGTTTATTAAGAGGCACTATCGCTACTTAATTTATTTTACTTAGCAGTGTAGGCGGAGAGAACCGTGTTAAGTTTCTGAGACATTGCGTGTTGAGTGGCGGAACTAACGCCATGTCTTATCTAACAGCGGGAAAATAAAAATAATTATAATATTAAAATAATATGATCATTTCCCCGAGTGGCACAATCCACAACCACAGCCATTGCGTTTACAGTCCGACGCTGTCTCGCTGCGCCACGACGACCATTTTTTGTGTTCGTCGTCATTTATAGTTCCTGTTTTAAAATTAAGTTTAAAATTTTTAAAGTGTTATTCCACACTTACAAATGAAAAATATTTTTGAGAAAACGTAGGTATAAAACAAATAACGTAGAGGGATTTCAATCCGCGTCTCTTGGAATCAGTCCAAGCGCTCTGACCAGCCATACGATCTCCTCAAGCTATGTCAAAATTCTTAAATGCTTATTACAACTTATTTATGTTGTTACCATCTCTGTAAGGAGATTTTTACAAACACCTAAGTGTGGAATAACATCTTAAAAATGTTAAAGATATTTAATAAATAGCCAAATATAATCTTGCCAAATGATAATTCTAAGTAATTATCTTTGGGTAGAGGAAATTTGTAAATACTATATTTTATATTCAAATGTTTTGTGAACTTGAGATATAAGTGTAGGCGGGAGGTGGGGTCACGAAATCATTAACTTCGCTCATGCTCCGTGGAAGGATGCTGCGTTACTCGCTCGCACAGTGAATGAAATACGCACATCAGTACACAGTAGTTGGAAAAAAATGTTATTGTGACCAATTTATCCTAAATTCTTTTGTCTTTGTGATAAAGTTTCGGATTTTTAATAATTCTTCGGCAAAATTTCAGTATTATATGATGAAATACAATGATTATCTCTATGAAACGTTTCCGTTCGCGGATCAAAACAAAGGCATTTCCTTATTTACGTTGCGGTGCGAAAACTGCTACATTTCTCTTTTGGGCAACTCTGTACGTAGTTGTTATGAAAATGACGATGTTAAAAAACACCGCAAGCACCACAGTGAAGGATTGGTCGATGGTACCTGACAATTATAGCAAGTGGCTGGTAAATAATGTTTTATGTTAAGTTGAAAAAAATAACTCGTGCATTGTGACGCAAGTAAACGATTCCAATTTTAATTTATAGATAGAATAGATTTAAAGATTAATTTAAAATTTAAAGACAACATTAATTTTAAATATAGTTGCAGGGTCCCGTACTCGGGGAAGATGAACTAGACGCATCTAATGACGACTGGCTGGAACCCGATAATGATACTGTCATAGAAATAGAAAAACGTGCGACGCGAGTTCAAGAGGTCTGTCGATTAAGATCGCTGTCCACACAGTCAATTAACAGCAAGGAATTTTTTGTGGATTATGCACATAGTCTCGTGTGGTGCAATATTTTTAAAGCAGCCAGTTCTTCGTGGCTCTACAATTTTAACGTTTTAGGTGTGTTTTAATAAAATGTAATATTTGCTTACATAAAACTAGATTTTTAGAATGACTTTCGTGTATATATGTTTTTAATTTTTAGGTGGTTACGACAAAAAGTTTTTGGCCAAAACTAGGCATACCCCTTTGACGTTAGCTAGACGAAAGTTTCCAAGACCGAGCGAGGAGGAACTCCGAGATACAATAACCACACCTGGGGTCACATCTCTGTTGGTGGTCCGAGAACCATTTGTGCGCTTGTTATCGGCCTATAGAGATAAGCTTGAAAATTTCACACCTCCCTATTATAAAAAATTGGCGAGAGCAATAGTAGCGGAGCACAGGGAAGCAGCAACCAATGTCCTTGGTCAAATAAAGACATCTAGTCCAACATTTCACGAATTCGTAGCATACTTAATATCTAAATATGAATCGGGTACTATGAGTTTCGACGAACATTGGGCACCCTACTATAAATTCTGCACGCCTTGTGCTGTTAATTTTAGTGTGATTGCTAAAGTAGAAACGTTGGCGCGAGACTCAGCCTATGTAGTTCACCAATTAGGTCTTGGACACATACTGGGAAGAAAAGTTAGGAACAGGCGAATGCGACTCCGAACAGTTATGAACAAATCGCGTGACGGAAAAAATACATTTGCGCTCCTAAAATATTACTTTGGACAATTAAATAAGGAAATGCTTGATAAGCTATTAAATATTTATGGCATAGATTTTGAAATGTTCGGATATGATTCAAACATTTATCGTGGTTATGTAAGAGAATAAATTAAATTTATTTTAAGTAAAGGTTTCAATTGTTTTTTTGTTTATATCACATACTTAGCTTTCCAATAAATTGCGTTGTTGTAAATCATTTAGGACCTGCTGGACTATTCAGTATGATTGTGATCTTATACTGAGGAATCCATACCTATATTATAAATTCGAAAGTAACTCTGTCTGTCTGTCTGTCTGTCTTTTACGCAATCAGGGCCAAACCGCTAATTCAAATGTAATAAAATACTCATACAGAGATACTTGAGGGTCTTCGGGTGAACATAGGTTACTTTTTTTTCTCATATTTGTAATATTGTCGATATATACTAATATATTAAAATATTTTTTGATTTGACAGGCAATTTATTCCGCCATGTTAATAACAACCGACCGTTGCTAAGCAACGGTTTGCAAAGTTTATTTGTTGTTATAAGAAAACGTCACCCAAACTGAGCTTGCTTAACGCATACATGACATGCGCGGACTCAACCTTATGAGATACATAAAAGTAATGTTTTACAAAAATATTGTCCTTTCAATAATGTTTAAAAAAGTCCGCGATACATGTTGATATGATGTTTATCTCTGAAGCTTGAGCAAAGTAACACAGTAACAACAAGTAGCCATTTTAATTAATTTACGTTATATTTATCGGGTTTTTGTTATATGTATTTTCTATAATTTGATATCAATATCAAATCCTTATGAAAATGAATATAATGCAAGGCATGATATGACCAACGCGAACGGGCAGATGACTTCGACGGTTTTGTAAATTTTCATACATTTTCGAACTACTGTTAATTATTATTTGCTGTTTATAATTAATTTCTACTTTTCTTTGGTTCTTCGCTTATTCGAGTAGTAGATTAGTTAGATTTTCATTAATTTCTTGGTGTGGTGTAAGCTGCTGCCCTGCGCGGCTGCGGTATAATATTATTTAAGTATTAAGGAGAGAATTGTTGGTTATTTCATCTCGGTTGGATAGTTATCTATACCGTTGTTATACACTTAATAAATTGTTTTTTTAGTTTTTTGGGATTTTATTTGCTCGCAAAACTTATCATATTTAATGTAGAAAGGACTTTAGTTATTTTATATAGTATCCACGTACGCGCGCAAGGAAAACGAGTAAAAAGATTTTTCCTGGGTAAATCAGTAAAATCGATCACTGAAAGTCCAATAAAAATTAGTTCAGTTATTTTGGATATTAGCTCGGGGAAATGGAAAGACAGACAGAGACAAAATTATTAATAATGTAGCTGGTTTTGTTTAGTTTTTTTATTAATATTTTACTATGGTTACGTTTACTTATATTTTTTTCATTTAAATTAGTTAGATATTTTCAAAAACAATTTCCTAAATATATCTATGAGCATTCGTAAAGTATAAGCGGGCGAAGCCGCGTCCGGGTCCGCTAGTATTTGACATAAAATAATAATTTTCTTGGGTTTTTAAATTATGGCTATGAATTTATCTACCTTGAAGTTTTTTTTTTAATTCTATGAATATGAATATTTCATTAAGTTATCTAGCTGGCGTGATACGGTATGTGAGTGAAGACATAAAGATAAAAAAAATACATATACAACTTATAAAAATCTGTCGTATACTTACTTGACAAAACAGTTAGCAAGAAGATGTAGTCACTAAAAGTGATCAGGCCCGATGAACCAAGCTTGTAAAATATAGAGTCTTCATCCAGGTCCAAGTTGAGCCTTTGACTAATTGTCTGTGAAAGTTACAAAATCATTTTATAAAAGAGTCAAAAACTAAAATATACTCTAAGCATGACACGTTGGCATTTGTCGAAATAAACAAACAACTAAGTCAGAAATAGTATGTATCTAAAGTTATAAAAACGCAAACTTCTAAATCTAATATGTTGAGCATAGGACATTATTCTATAAATTATATTGGTAGACCTATGGGAACATGTCGGGGCTACCAAAGTGCCTACTAATAAAAAACCAGCTCTTTTACTAAATAAAAAAAACAATTGAAGGCTGCTACATCAGTTTTGCTTTTGTCTTGTAAAATATTTTAATGAGAAATAAATAGAAGGAACATGCTGAAGTCAGATACAGCTTTATAGTAAGAAGCGTATGGTTACAACGGAATAATAGTTCTAAAAAATATAAAGAAGCTACTACTGAAATTGCAAAATTAAAAAAATCTGAAAAGATTCTAATATATTGGTAGAGGCTTCCGCCTCCCTAAAAATTAATAGCGCAGTGGAGTTCGCGTAATTAAAATCTGTGCATAGATTATAAATACAAACAATAAATATTACAAAATGAAGAGGCGAAAAGACAGTACCTCATCGATGTTCTGAAAAGACAAGAAGTTGGTGTAAAGGTGGTGCCGGTGCCATAGAGAGAGAAATATAATTTGATGCAACATATTCACATTTATAAAGCGGTACAGGAGTTGATATAATTACATTAAAAATAATTTATAAATAACCTTAATAAGTGATATCTTAATTTTTCATTTGTTTATTAAGTCGAAACGAGCGAAAGTAGGACACAATTGAAGTTTACATAAAATATTACTTTAATTAACATTTTAAGTACATGTATTTTTGGTAACTTAGTTATATTTATTATAATAAATACCTTTACTATACATATATAGTCGATTTTACAAATAAAAATAAATCGCTCCTTAAGTACTTTTATATCTAAATGTAATGATGGAATAAAATGAACACATATCATTTCTTGTTTGTAAGTGTAGTAGGTACCATCAAAAACATGTCAAATGAATTCAGCAGACTCAAAGATTACTTTAAGTTCAAATATATTAAATAAATAATAATAATATTCAACTAAAAAATAGGTATAGTACATGGATTTTAATTTTATTTACTTGGGCTTAGAAATTCTTTTTAATTGCTTGTAGATACTGAAAAAGATTGCCAAAATTGACTTATACTTCAGCTTTATTTTTTCAATTATATTAATTCCAAAATGTTTAATGTGCAAAGTAGACTTTTGAATGAGACCAGTCGTGGCACAGGGGCACAAAGTGTGACTGTAAAATCGACTGATTGTGGGTTCGATCCCTACTCGAGGAAATGAAATATTTATTTACATTTATATTTTATTTACATTTATATGTTCTGCCACTCAACACGCAATGCCTCCAGAATTTGGCGGAAAGTGGGGGACGAAGTGTCTTAACACTAAGTTTTCTCTGCCTACCCAGCTGTGTGCGGAATATAGGGTGAAGGTGTTTAATGTGTAAGTCTCGTAATATAAAAGTAATATAAGTAATTATTATGATCATAACATATGATCAAAAGATATGCTAAATAATGTTGCAAAATATTATTCATGGTACTTTTTGGTCACACCTTGCATATAAACTGTCTTATTGCGTCAATCGATTTATCGATTATGTGGGTGTACGATACTATTAATCGATAGTATATAATAACCGCAGAAGTAATTTCTGTATTGATGGCCACAAAAGTATTAATGTTTTTTATCATTATCCAGTGAACACTAAAGTTAATACTCACTTTTGGGTCATATCTTCTATATTGATCTAATCCTAAACCTGAAATTACATTAAAACATAAATAACCTTAATTTATCAATGAATGACTGTATAATAACATAATAATACTTATTTAAGAAATACAATAAAATAAAAAATATAGGTAGATATATCTATATTTAAAAGTTATCTATCTGAGAATTAATTAACATTCCAAAAATAAATCGCCAATGCGCGGTGTTTAGTTCCGTCACTCAACAATGTAAACGGGAGTGAGGAACTGAGGTTCTTAACAGTAGGTTCCCTCTGCCTACCCTACTACAGAATTAAAAAAAATAACTTACATATTATTCAGCTTCGTAGTGTAAGTACCTAGTGTTAAGACACTCTCAGTCACATTTCACTTTCTGCAGAATTCTGAATGAAAGTGGTGGAATTCAATGCCGTGTTTCGCCTCGACATCAGAACGAAGAAATGAAAATATAAAGTATTTCATTTCATCGAGTGGGAATCGAGCCCACAATCCGTGGGGTTTATCCTGTGTCCCTGCGCCACGTCTGCTGTTAGTCAGTTTGAATAATTACCAGCCAAACCACACTAAACTAAAATTCTACGAAACCATTTGGTAAAAATTACAAACGGTTTATATCATAAAAATATTTGTACCATCCGGTTGTTTGACACCAGGTGTCATGGACCGTAGGAAATCATCCGGTGTCATGAACACCTCATGTTGATCGTGATGTTGTGCTTGAAGTGTGGCAAAGTATCTGAACACTTTATCAGGAGTTGAATATTGACGCATTCGATTTTCATATTCAATTATCTATCCAGCAGCGTCCAGGGAAAAACAGTTTATTATAATGTGGCAAATGTCGCCAAAAAAAATAAGGTTAAAGTTGAACTCCAGATCAGGGTAAATATTATATTTTGTATAAAATATTTGTTTAAAAGCTATAATTATTCAATATTTCATTCCTATTAAAAACAATTTATGACAATCGATACTGAAAACAAAATCCACTGTGTAAAAAAATCAGGATTAACAGCAAATTATTTATTATACCATCGGGCTGCTTCATGCCAGGTGTAATTGCTCTTAAAAAATCATCAGGTGTCATATAAACTTCAGTATTTTCTCCATATGTTAACTTAACTGTTGCAAAATATCTAAATATTTTATCAGGAGTTGAATAAGCTCTCATACGATTTTCATATTCTATTATCTGTGATGACCAAAATAACATAAATTATTATAATAAGCAAAACAAAATAATAATTTAAAGAATGTACAAAAAAATTAAAGCTGTCTGGACTATAAACATATTACACAATGGTTGCAGGTTTTGATACCAACTTGGAGAAATTAATTCTTTTCATTTCCTCACTCTAGTAACAAGACAATGTGTGGTCTTGAGTTCTGCCACTTAACATGCAATGTTTGGAAAATGTGTTAACCAGTTTCACTCTACCTTCTCTGCTATATGGGTATAGATACAGCAATACAACATGAAAAGGAAATGCAAAATAAAGGAAACAATTGGACATTTGAATATGGTTTTGAATTAAATAAAAATCTACCTTTCTATCTCTAAAACCAATTTTCTCTTTTCTATATCTTTTCTTTCTAGTGTCAACTTCAGTTTCTGAGTCTGAATCGTTTATTTCTTCAGCTGCTGTGATGGATGGGAAAACTTGATTTTTAGCCCTAAAACAGATTTTATTTTTATACTCTTAAAACCAAAACTTGTAGTTGGGTACTAAGATAATAAATACAGATAAAAATGATTTTTTATGCCTGGAACTTACTATATTAGATACACCCAATAAACTTAAAAGCTCTAATAAATATATACAGTAAAATATACATGACAATCATTATTCATAAAGACTCAATGGAAAATTATTTATTTTTATTTTTCTTTGAACCCCAGTTGGGTTTGTAAGGAACACTGTCTTTTGGAAGGCTTGTGTGGGGAGTTTGATCAAACATATAGACAACAAAAAAAAATGTTTTACAAAATGCATCAACCAGGATCCATATTGCCCAAAAATGGCTGCTTATTACTTTGGAACTATAAAATGGAAACTATGGAATATATAGATAACAAAGAGTGAAGTTTAGATAGACCAAACATTAAGTTATTTAATGAGTCTATTAGATGTTGGCTTTTAAACTATCTTAAATTGTTGACAGATTTTGACACACTTCCCACGTAATCCTTTAGTCGTAGTTTATCCTAGTGAAGTAATCCCTTGTGTGTCAGTTAATTCAAGTCAGAGGCACGGGATATGTTACAGTTTTTCTCTAGATGTGTCAGGCCCTTGGGGTCATTCTTCCCCAATAGATCACCACTGTGTAAGTTTATTACTATTATTATTAAAGTATTATTGAAAGTTACTTACCAAATTGTATAAGTTGTATATGAAACAGTGCCAAACAATAATGAGTATAAAATATATTTATAAGAATATTCAGACAGTTCTTCTGTGTCATAATATTTCTTATCACTGTGGAAGTTTATTGTTTTAGTAATAGATGGACCGATAATTTTATTTATTTGTGTATATTTGGGAATTTCTTGCACATAAGACAGTTCTTTAGGTATTCTAAGTAATCGAGCGGAAATTTTATACATATTCAAAATGTTGTCTAATCTTTTTCTGTTTTATTGAAAAGAAAACGTCAATTTTTATTTAGCTTTTGCCTACGAGTTAAAAAAAATGGGAATACCACTGAGTTATAAAGAATAGGTAAGTATATTATATTTTATCAGGTTTCACTGTTTCCGAATTATTTATAATTATTTGACATTATGAGATCAACAGACGATAATATGTCAATAGTTCTGCCAATGTCAGTTTACTTGTGTCATTGAAATACCACAAAGGACAGATTACAAAAGCCATCATATTTGTTGCATTTTTACCAATTTAAAAGAATGATAATGTATGTATGATGAATACTAAAACTATTTATAAAATATTAATAAGAATACGTAAAGGTGACAGTCTATAATTTTTTTACTTCAAATATGTCACCAATTTTTGCAGTTTATGATCACAAAAGACTAATTTTTTTAGAAGATATTCTTCAAAATATATTTTTCCTGTCTTACTACAATATTTACAGTTCCATTTAATTTTTTTATGTAAATTTACAAGTAAAGAACTTTTCTATGCAATGTGTACGGTATGTTTTTTAGACACAAACGTCATAAGTCAAATGAGTTTGAGTTTCTCCCAAGTTATTAGAGCAGTCCTTATCTGTGGGGGAGGAAAAAGCACGAAACGGCTGTGAAAAATGTTCAATATATTTTTTTTGTGTAATTTCTAAATTCATTTAAAATACGAAATCTTTCATTGTAATTAGTAAAAAAGGTAATTGATATTTTAATTATAAATTGCAATCTTATTTAAATAGAAATTTTTATCTTGGTGCAAACATTTTATTTTGTACGTAATAGAAAGGTTCGTGTTATGTAACCTTGAATCACGGGATTTCAGTATTGATCATTTAAGTTATTTATCAGAGGAAAGCTTTTAAGAGGTATGTTTCTTTTAAATATTGCAACATAATTATCAAACGTTGCAGCTTTAGTTAAATTTTATGACACGCACCGTATCGGTACTCGTTATTAAAGTGGATATAATATAAGATAAAAAATATTGTATTGTTTTGCCTATTTATATTTATTAGTATTCAATTATATCTAAAGATTATTAAATGGTTTGTTACAACATTTATGAACATAACCTGAAAAAAATTACTGACGTTTTCGTCAGGCCTAATACATTGTTTCTATTTTTTCGTACGTTGACACATTAGGATTTAACATCTTTCGTTTAGCATATATTTTGTCCTGTTATCATTCGTGAGAATAAAATTAATAATATAATAAAGTCTTTAAAAATAACAACATTTTCATAATTTTTTACCGTTTTATAATTTTTATTTAATTCATAACATCAAAAATCACGAAATTGATTGTAATAATTTTCTTATTAGTTTTAATTAATTTATATATCTTTATTACAACATTTTTAGAAATAATATGACAATGTTAAATACTTTTAATCATATTAACAATTCAGATATGTAGAGAATTGTAAATTTTTAAATATCATACTTTGTCAATGTGCCAGTTAGTTTGACATTGAGATTGTCTTGATAACCCAGTTTATGCTGTGAATAGAGTTGTTGATAGTTCATTACTTTGTTTGACTCTCAACAATTTATTAATTTAAAGACCTTTATGTACATGTAAAACTCTACCTGCCTGGCTGGCCTGGCTCTAAAAATTATATGTATAATCATATATTTTTTTAATAAATTGAAAACTGTTTTCACATTCAAATGCTTGTGCCAGAAGGAATTGTTATAGGGTTGTCTGGCAGATACTACAAAACTGAGGTGTGGCCAATATATAATATTACAAATGAGGCATTCAACATGTTAAAAAAATGTACATACACATATACAATATATTTTATATTAATTCTTAATCTTTTTTTAATAGGATTGAAAGGAAAATTTTACTTACACACTAAAGCCAAAACTCAACATGCATCGAGCAAGGATAGTACTTCAAGCCTCAAATAAAATTGGCACTTCAGAAAGATTTGCATCATGGCTTCTCAACAAACCACAGGTCAGTAGTGTTGTATAAAATTTTATATATAAGTCATATAGATGCAAATAATGTAATCTTCATTTATAGAAATATTTGGGAAATTATATAAAACAATAACTCCTTTAACTTGAATAAATATTTAAGATTTGGTCTATAATTGAAACTTAAAAATGTGTAAAAAATGATAAAATAAAATAAACATGGCTGTATTTCATATGATTATTTAGTTATAATCAATGATAGAGCTTAATGTCAATGAAGGGTTCTTTTTGCATTTTACATAAAAAATATTTCATTATTTCATAAAAAATAAATTGAATTTTTGATACATTTATTTTGAAAATAAAACATGCATATAGTGAGTTATCAGTAATCAGAGGTATATATAATTAGTAATCAGAGGGTATTGTGGTGCAGTGGGACTTCTTACAGACTTTGATAGTAAACATGATGGTTGTCGGTTTGCTCCCCACTCTAGGAAGTGTTGTCATTATATTCATGTCCCCTTTCCATTAAGACAATGTGGTGTTAAGTTCAGCCACTAAACACTGTTTCTAAACAAAACTCACTCTGAAAATAATAAGGGAAATCTGTACTAATTATTCACCTGAAAAATGTTATCTTATCATGTTGTGTCAGTGTGGTCATGACTTTGTTACATAAAAAGTAAACTTAATCTGATAAAATGTTGTAGACAAATACACACAGATATTATGATTAAATTTAGCTATATGACAAAGAGATTAATTTGTAATCTCATTTTGGAAATCACAATTTGACATGTAAAATAATTTAAAAAAAAATGTATAATTGCCTGGAACTGCCTGGAATATCTGACTTTTTCTTTTGAAACTCATAGAGTGTTAGAAAATATTATATACTTTCTTATCTATTGTTGGACAAGCCCTCTGCTTAGAGTAGCATTGATAAGATAGATAATTTTTCAATAGCACTTATTATTACAACTGGTATGATTACGAAAAGATTAGTTATTTATACTAATATAGTCAATATCACTATGATAACTAGATTGACAGAGAAATTTAAAGAGGGCCTTATTAAGTTTAAATTTATTCTATTTTCTATTTTTTTTTAAATTATAGCCTAAAATGTTTTTTTAAACTGCAGCCAATGTTATATTTGGGAGACATCAATGTATCTAAACAAAAACCAAAATTTCCAATGTATAATATTAGTTTGGTTAAAATGCTATAATGCTATCTGGAATAAATTAGATTTTATTTTTCAACTATAAATTATGGAAGTAATAAGTATAACCTTTTTTTAACTTCAATATAGGCTGCCGCTGTGACAATACAGGCCCACAGGCTGAAAAGCTCCACGGCAGCAGAACCCTTCCTCAATGGTTCAAGTTCTGCTTATGTGGAAACAATGTACAACGCATGGTTGACAGATCCTAACTCAGTACACACTGTAAGTATATTTATTTTAATTCATTTATTCTTTTTATTAATAATACTTTTTCTATTTTATTACTAGTTGCATTTGGAATGATTATAGTGTTCCTTTAGCTCTATACATAATATATAGTTAGGATTATATAATAAACAGAATATTTAGCAAAAATTTTCTTTATTGTTATGGTAAAAATACCACCATAGACTTTTTGAAAAGAAATTTAATTGGGCATTGTTGAATTGAATATTATTTTATTATTATTTTCTATACCTTAGTAGTTCGATTATAATCATTAGGTAATTATAATAGTAAAAGACAAAATATTTCAATACAATGGTATAATATTGAATTACAGTAGCTTTGAACAATTATTGTGACGACAAATTTTATCTTATAAAATTTAAACGACTGTTTTCGTCAAGGTTGTGACATGAAAATTTCTATATGTACAAGGTCAATTTGCTAGTCGGCTCTAACTAGAGAAGTTAAACTCTCATAAGTAATTCACACTTATTTAATGAATTATGTATATTTGATCGAAGTAAACAAAGTCACCTGGATATGCCTTTGCCGAGTAAATATTCATTTGTGAGAATTATGATCCAATATGAAACAGGGAAGAGCGACCGCCAGATACCTACAATTTTTTTGATTTCAACTGTAATATGTATGTTACATATGTTTTAAAATAGTGTTTGTTTTATATTTTAAATTAAATAATCTTTTATAATATGATAACTGATGTCATCTTTGCATAGTTAGGATAATAGAATATGTATGTGACTAGAGGAATTTAGAAGTATCTCTACCAATTATACAATTGTAATATATGTGATTGTTTGGCTAGACCACTGGTTGGGAACCACAAAACCGCAGAAGCCTAAATATGGTCCGCGAACGATTTTAATTTTATGATTAGGGATGGTGTGGCGAAGTTTCTATTTGATTATCACAGTTAATTTTTATTATACCTACATGCATAGTGGTTCCTGCTACCAGGAATGTTATAAGTGGTCCTTGATCAGGAAAAGGTTGGGAACTCCTGTGTTAGACCAACCAGTTGTTGTGTTCGGTAATCAAACACCATGTATCTGACAAAGTGAACTAGATTTTTGTATTGTAATGTAATATATTTTATTGTTTATTTGTGTTGCGTCTAGCTTTTATTTATCGTAAGCTTGTGCTCGTGGGAAATAGAGCAATTGATAAGATTGACACGTGGGTCAAGTAATTAAATAATGGTACTTTATAGGTCATAAAATAGCTGTTAGACTTTGATGTTTACGTAAATCAGCAAAATATTATGGATAGTGTTTCCATTTATTACCTGCGATATATAGTATCTTGGAATGTAATGATTGTTTAATAACTTTAATGCATTATTAAGTATACTTTAATTAATCTGATTAGCTTTACGCTTTTTACCGAGCAAGGTAGCCAGAGACGATGTTCGAATAATTTTTCTGTTTCATTTTTGAAAGAAAAACAATAAATAATAGTCAAAACTCTCTAAAAGAATGTCACATTTGTCATGTCATTACTATTAGTAGTACTTTTACTTTTATTCGTAGTCGTGGGATGCATTTTTCCGCAATGCGACCAACGGCGCCCAGCCGGGCGTCGCGTACACATCTCCGCCAAATCTGGCGCCCTATAATAAGAACGAAGTGCCCCTCACGTCACTGGTCCCGGCCGCCGGGGGCATGCCCTCTATATCAGCTGGTAAGTATATTTTTTTGTTTCACGCTGTATCTCGCACATACAAGGGTAGACAGAGGGAATATTGGAACTAGCGTTAAGGCACTCCGTTCTCCACTTTCCATAGAAAATCATTTCTCGAGTGAGAATCGAGCTCAAAACCGTCGCGTTTATAATCGCATGCATCTGTGCATTTGCGCCACGACGGCCTCAGTTCATTTATTTATTATTTTTATTAGGAACTTTGCCTACAAGACTACATTTGTTTATAATACTTAAAATTCTAATATAAAAAGTTTTATTAATATTAAATAAAATTAAGGAAACAAACTCCTGTTATTGCTAAATAATAAATACAAAAAGTTTATGATGTAGGAATGTTAATTAAACCCGGCGTTCGTGGGTACCGGGTAAAAAATACCACAGAGGTAACAAAAACATATCTATTTTTCTACATAATGCAGACATTTGCCGCCTTAGGTAACTTTCTGCTTAGAAACAACGTCCTTCGAAGCAGTGGATATGTAAAGTAAGAATGCGTGAAAAATACCCGGTAGCGACCGTTTATATAATGACTTTTTGCCATATTTTTTTTGTGTTATCACTTCAATGCCATAATTAATTATGACGTGTGCAATTGGAAGAAGACTTTTATATAAATAGATTTTTATATTATAGATTATGGTACAAACAAACAGAACATAATAAAAAAATAATTTTGATATCCATGTTTTTAACAAAGGAAACTACGAATAATGTGGTATTTTTTACCCAGTAGCGATCGTTTGTATGAAAGTGCCTAGCGACGAACTCCGGGTTAATGATGCTTAGCAATTGTCAACTGTCTTAAATTTCAACTGTCTTCTTAAAATTTCTTTAATGTCAACTGTTTTTAATTTACTTAGGTTGTACTGGATTCGAAAATCAATTTATTTCAAAAAAAATATATTTGAAAAAATTATATATCTATTATATAATTTTATATTTTACAAATTTACGAAAATTGTCTATTCACGTCGAGAATTGAATATGCAACTACCGACTGTCTTGCACTTCACTACGACGGTGAATATAATAGTGTTAACAGGTTTAAGAAGTTGTCTTATTGCCGCAGTGCGACGGTGTCGTTACTCAATTGGCAAATAAGATCTTATCTTATAAGACCGAGGTATATCTGTAATCGACATTTTCATGCGTCATAAGCTCGGATGTGTTTATTTACATTTATATATATATATAGATATAAAATTCAATTGCCGACTAACATGATAAAACCATGATCTTATAGATAATTACAATTATACAGTTAGGTACGGATCAATTTGATAACATGCTTAGTAAATGTATGTTTTAAACATATATATGAATACTACCAATGATTTTTTGTTATCTGTACCTTCTTCTGCTTCCAAAACATTCAGGACTTGAAAATATACCTGATATATCTTAAATATAGAACCCATAACAAGTTTTTAGAATTAGTCATCATATTACTTGTTATGATTTGTTTATAAATATACAATGTCTTTCAATGTCATACATATAAATTTACAATGTTTTATTAAATAATATTTATTGCAACATTTACAATAATATAAATAATTATGTGAACAGGCTCCCCGATCAACGAAAAGATCATCGATGACCACCTTGCTGTGCAAGCCATCATCAGAAGTTATCAGGTGAACAACTGTCCATTATTTAATATCTTTTACATTTATTCATATTTTTTTGCAATTTTGCCCCACACACACTATTCTTCACTATTACTGTCACCTTTTGGTCTTTTATAGAGCATAGCTTAGTCGAAACTACAAAAGAAGAATAAAAATATTAGTACTTATTGAAATTTATAGTAAAAATAACCTAATCTAATAATATTAATGTAGGTTTCTAATTATGCGTTTGTGATGTCTGTCCCCCTATAAAATATAATTAATAAAAGACTTACTGATTAAGTTAAGTGTTAATATGTATAATATTCTTTTTTAGATTGACATGATTTGGTTACGGGAGGGTACTAAATGTTTTATATTGTATATTAGTTCAGAAGATTTAGGAATAACAGATTTTTACTGTGGATTGGTGGATGTATTTTAAAATATTTCATAATACAATGTATAAATGACACCAGTCACGATTGTGTGAACGCTACCGTAAATTTGTTCAACATATTACTACACTTATCTGCCAGAAACTGGTGAAGGCAGTTCTCGATCTAGTTTACAATTTGTCTTGGACGTTCATTGTAATTTAAATTTATCCTGACGTCTGATGTTTACTTAACAAGTATACGATTTTCTTATTATCATTTTGTATAGCTTTGGAATTCAATAACATATATGTTAGTTAACTTTTTGAAGGAACTAGTAATATTTCTTTATTTTAATAGTTTTCTATAATAATTTAGTAGAAGAATGTTAATCTCAATTTGGTAATAATATTTTTGGTTGACAAAACACTTTCATAATGTCGATTAAATTGTTGCTTGAGAATACTCATATGGATAGTTGTAATAATTGATTTAAGAGTAGATAAGTGTGGTACGGTAACGTTTAGGTACATAACCCAGGCAGGCTCGCAGACATGAGCATCACCAGAAAACTATTATAAAATCTGTTTAATATACATTAAAAGCGATTTATAATGATAATAATAGTTGATATTTGGTTCAATATTACATAATTGCTTACTACAAATGGCTTATGGGGGTATTCAAGTATTATATAACGCAACTTGTGGTCAGACAGGGGACCTTGTAAAATGTTACATGTTACGTGGGCGGCGGGGAGTTTGAATCAAAAACTAGGGAATCAAAATATCACAAGTGCTAAACCCTTTCTTAAAGAAAGAGAGAGAAGATTCGCACCCGAGGGTTAATAATGTCCAAAAATTAGCGTTACGTAATATTTGAGTATCTTCTAACGTGATGGCCATGGCAGGCTCGCGGCCACCTGGCGGCGGACGTGGACCCGCTCCGCATCACCACCGCGAACCTGCCCGAACTGGGCATGCGAGCGCCGCGCTCGGAGCTCATCATGAGGAAATATTTCAATTTCGGTACGACTGATGGGCCGATTGTAAGGGAAATTATCATGGTTCTTGCTCGTTTTTTTAAATTATTCTAGTTATTTGGTTTTGATTGGTTTTGTTTTGGTTTAGTCCCACATTCGGCGACTGTTATTTTCCTATAGTAACGATTTCTAATCAGAAGTTAATGTTTTACGTTACTTTCGATGATACAAAGCTAATCATTGCTAATTATGATCTTTTGTTATACCAACGTATGTAATTTTAATTACTACGCACATTTGATATGCAATTATTACCCACGACGCCTTACGCCAGCGAGCACAAACCGTGATAGTTTTCTCCAGTGTGACGATACTCATTTTCGTAGACATGATTGTAACACACGTTTTTGCTTACTAATAATCCATGACGATAATAAAATAAGAGTATATTTTACTTTGCATGGTGTGTTAAATCAGCCTAGTTAACAGATTTATTTGCAGTAGTGTTGTTATTCGAATCTTTTTTGTAGTATAAAATCTGGCTGGTAAGTGTATTTGTTCAAAGCATCTACAATTAACCAAAATAATATATAATCTAAACGTCTACTAACTAAACAGACCGATCTCGTGATAAATGGCTAGTCTCAATATTTATTACATTATTACAAAGATTATATATTGCTAATTTTATTTTATCTATCCTATATTTGGAGCTTTTACTATAAATAACCATCGTTATTTATTACGAAACTGATAAGATTAAAATATTAGTTTTCTATTTATATTACAAGATAAATTTTCCTTCTATCAACAAAACTACTAAAATTAGTATATTTTTCGTATATTCATATACGAACATTATAAATTGTTTACCTTTCCCGATTTGATATGTTTCACTGTGAAACTTGAACCAAAAATTGCGATTGAAATGATGCTATATTTTAAGTCGTCGTCGCTTAGAAGAATATACTAAGGCTAAGTAACAAATGTTTGATTTTACAACTAATTTCGTGGTCACACTCTATCAACAAAACAGTCAATCTTTGTCTTTAAAATGCAAATATTAAGAGCACCGAAAATGTATTCTCTTATAATATGATGAATTTGGAAGCTGGTGAAGCAATACTCCAAAACGTGACGAAGTTGTGGCATGGTTTATAGTCGCGCGGGCACCTCGTGGCGCGCCTCGACCCGCTGGGCATCGCGACGGGGGACCCCATATCGAGCGGGGACTGGCACGGCGGCCTGCGCGCCTTCGCCAGCGAGGCCGTCATACGACAACACGTGCGATTCGGTATGCGCTTCGTATTGCGATAGGATGGCACACTGGTTTATATTATATGGGAGAGCGGGATCTTTGTGAAGGCTTGCGTATAATAATATCTCAATTAATATAAAACTACTATAGGCTAGCTACCCAAATAAATGCACTGTATACTGCTTTTATTCAAGCACCACGCTTTCTTAATACTTTTTTTTTACATAATTTTAATAACCTTTGATTACAAATGGTCTAACTGCGTATGTTAGAATCGATCGAAGTGACTCACTCTTTAGGCTATTAAGACGAATAAATTTTATTTGATACATTGTATGTATTTTTCTCACATCTTGCTAAAAATGTAGAGAGAAAATTAAAGAGGATCCGATAACTCGGTATGATTAATCTATTGCTAATACAGAATTAATGCATGTTGACGTCGAATGCAGTAAATATTCTCAAATAGGTATGTATAGTTCGAATTTACCGCAGGTCAAATTTAAAAAATCAAATCAATTCAGCTTCACTATGTAACCCGGACACAGCAGGGTAGGCAGAGGAGACCTAATATTAAGACACTCCGTTCCCCACTTAAGAAATTAAAATAGAAATTTAAATAAATAGGTATGTAATTTCCTCGAGTCCATCGACCCCACAACCAGTAAATTGACACTCACATTTTGTGCCCTTGCGCCATGACGGGCATCAAAAATAAAGCCAATGCTTAAATATATAAATTTTACCCTATATATAATTAGTGATTTCAATAGAAAAAATATCAATATCAAGGTACCTTCAAATTAATCCAATACTTTGACAATACACATAAATAGACTTGCATATAAGTAGGTAATATTATATAAACCAGTGCAATCTGTCAATTCGCAATACGAATTTATAATTTGGCTATGGGGTTAGCTTTTCTAAACGGTCGCGGTTACTCTTGTATTGAGGATTTGTGACGTAGTAATACAACTTCTATTATAGAATTGTTTAAGTTGGACTTGATTTTGCTTTTTTTTTTGGCAAAGGAAAGTAGGTAGAAGTATTTTTTGACTATGGTGTCGGGTCATAAATGCCTGCTCTTATTTCTGTTGTATGAAAAAAAATAAAGCGTTGGTTAATATATATTTTTTAACTTTGAGTTTTATTATGTTTAGTGACTGATTTGGCAGTCGTCCTAATTTTTCTTCGCCGTTTGTATTGAAAATAACATGAAGAGAGGTTTTTAAAATATATTTTTGACAATATGAATTCATCTATATATAGTTGTTAATTGATATTTTACATATGTATAACACAAATCACATAGGTAATGTTACTATAAAGACCACGCAAATCTTTATTAAACGAGGTGTATAAATCGATTATTGATTTGAGACTAGCTTTTTGATATTCGGTCTTAACTGTGTTGTATTTTCATAGTATTGTACTTGTCTTTGTATGACAAAAGGCTTTTAGTTGGTATTCTCATGAGTAATTTTGCTTAGCAAATCATATTCCTTTACTAGAACAAGTGATCGACATGGTGAATATTATAAAACATTTTGTAGTTTTTATAGGAATTGAAGCAAATAATTACAAATATAGTTTTTCCTGGATGATCTATTTCTAGTGTTTTTAGAATATTTTTTTAGTCTAAACGTATGATATATGACCATAGTTAAACTTAGTATGACGTCGTTCAAAACAATCTGACACTTACATTATTATTACATACCTGTTTTTATTATTACTTATTTTATAAAAATAAGAAATCCCTTGAAATCCCTTGAAATCAATATGCATCAGTTAAATTATAACTATATGATGGTATACTTCAAGAATATTGTTTATATATTTTCTATGTTCATCTTTTCTTCACTTAATCTATTATGAAATGTTTTTTTATTTTTGTACAATTTAACTTGTAAACTCGTTCATACTTTATATGGTGAAACTGTTTGACAATATTAAATTAAATAATTACTTTCATAATCATTTTTTAGTTTTGAAATTGAATTTTTAACAAAAATTTTGTATCCCTTCCAAAGAATAAATTAATGTGTGAATGACAATTATATTAAACTTATATTATCCGACAACATTTATTTTTATTTTAAAATTTATACTGTTTTTTATATTATAATTTATTTTTTTACTATTTCTTCCTACTTTTGAGCTTGTTAAATTTATTTTAAGAAATAACAACCTAACCATAGGTAATGCAGTCCTTCAAATATACTTAACAAATTACAAACTAAAAACAGATCCGAGGACATCATATAGCAAAACTCGACCCGTTGGAAATAGCAAACTACGATATGGCCGGTAAAAACCCTCGGGAGGTCATTCACAACAGCTACAGGTTTGGTAAGGACAGCCCTCGGCTCGGCGTAGCTAAACGGGTAGTTATGGCGATGCAGAAACTAAATATCATAAGGGAACAAACATGACATCCAAATTGACATTGTCGTTACCCCTGACAAAAAAACACTGCATGAAAATGTGTTTCAAATGTGGTTCAGTTTGATTTTGAGTAGATTCTTTTGTTTTTACCCGGGTTTGGTAACAAACGATTTGTCAGGTGCAATGGCGCCACGTGGTTATCATTTGAGTTGCATTTTGGTTATGTTTACATTTTTTTTTATATTTACATCGGATTGTACGCCATAACTACGTAAGGAGTGTCGTAACGCACCAGTCCTCGGCATGCACGCAATTTATCTTTACTCATCTTCCATATAAATGCATGATTTTTCGTCTAAAGAGAATATATAAAATGCATGATTTTATAAGGGTGTTTAATAAATTACTATATGCATGTACCATTTATATATTAATAATTATTTATAAGTATTCATTGCACTTGTGTATTATATATACATATTGACTTATATATTACATTGTTCGGAGGTAAATAGAAGTAGGTGTAAGGTGACCTTGAACGGTAAATTTACTCCACTGGCTCTGGATCGCGGCCAATGGCGTTTCGACACGCGTCGTACATACCATGGCGTTGAGAAAAACAAATGCACAACAGACAATATTAAGCCATTATCGCCATTTTTATTTATATTTTAAATTATATTAATGTTTAGAAAATTATTGTGGATTTTTTTCAGGCTTATTCTAAAATAACTGTTTTCTAAACGGTTATTTTTTGTATTTGTCTTAGGAATAGTTGAATGTGATAATGTATGGGATAAGTCAGCCATTTTGGGTTTTTTTAATAGTATTCAATTATATCAATGTGTCATCTAATTGGTTTCACGATCTTGTCACATGCTAGTAAAGGGATATGATATCATTAAGGCCTGCTTCTGTATGTGCTTATTTTACGCAGTTTCTCGTATATTTTAAGGTTTTAGTATTAAAACAAAAGATAAGAAAACAACAATGATAATTTCGTTTTTGACTGTATGTTAATTTTATAGTACTTTTTTATATTTAAAATTAAAAAAAAAATTGCTTTGATTAAAAATGATTATCATACTTTCGTGAACATACCCTATTCTTATGAATCACGTAATTTTTAGATGAAGCTGACATGGACAGGGTTTTTAAACTGCCCTCTACCACTTTTATTGGAGAGAAAGAAAAAGCTTTACCCCTTAGGTATGTATAAATAACTAAATAATAAGATATAAGTTTATTTTTAAGTACAGACAAGGTTAAATAAATAGTTTATTACAGTAATCTTTAATTAAAGAGAAACCGTGCATTAGATAGTTATTTTTTTCGCTTCACTATAATATTTATATATTTTGTACTCCGCAAGTAGCAGGGTAGACAGAGTAAAGATATTCCGATATTAAGTGGTTGTGGAACTCAACGTTGTATTTTGTCTTTTTACCACAGCGACAGAGAACCCACAATCGTCGAGTTTATATAAATCATAAATTATATTACAAATAAAATAATTTTGTAGAGAAATCCTCAACCGCCTCGAAGACGCCTACTGCAACAACATTGGTATAGAATTCATGTTCATCAACTCGCTAGAACAATGCAACTGGATCAGACAACGCATGGAGCCGCCCAACGTCACCAAGATGAATCCCGACCAGAAGCGGTTGATACTCGCCCGCCTTACTAGATCTGCCGGGTGAGAGATTGATTTATATTGGTTTTTAGTGGTGTTATGAAGATTTATGTACCGTATTCAATTATTATTCATTCAATGGAATGGGTACACATTTGTTTCGAATTAGGCAAGTAAATTCTTATGTACGATAACATTTTTAACGATTGGCCTCTATCCATAGGTTTATAAGAGATTTTAAAGTAACATATTGTAATAAAGGAATGACGCTTAAAAAGTGCCGCTTAATGTTTAATGATTTCTATTGGCATTAGACAAGTTTTGTTTTATAATCGACTGATTATAGTACGTTTGATATGTATGAATCACTATAGACAATCACCATAAATAACTTTTTTGTTTTATCAAATTTTTGCTATCTCTAAAAGTAAATACATAGATAAAAGTATTATTTCCTTGACATTGAAATGATAAATAAAATATTTTTACACACATAAATCAATCATTGTGTGAGTGACATGTTCCATCAATTGCCAGATCATATATCCTTAACAGAATTAATTATTGACAGGTATTATATATTAGTTATTAATACCTTTAATTATAATTAATAAAATATATAAATATATTAATCAAAATTTAAAGATAAAAATATGACGTAAATAAATATGAAAGTGAAGTTAAAATAAAATATAAAAATAAAACTATATATTATTTACGTTAATTGATAACAAGCGAAAGTGTTGGATAATGGACATGTAATGAGATTAACTTAATATAATGTTTTACATTTTCCATTAACTTGCTTTGTCAATATTCTAAGAATATCTTAACTCTTGGGAAGTCTTACGAAATGATTTATTACTAAGATAAAAGATAGTACTGCGCGACATAACTAGCTAGATGTGTATTTTTTCAATACGCTAAAATATTGGTCACTGATTTTCTTTTTTATCAGTTTCGAGAACTTCTTGGCAAAGAAATGGTCATCAGAGAAACGTTTTGGTCTGGAGGGCTGCGAGATTCTCATCCCCGCTATGAAACAGGTCATCGATGTATCGACGCGTCTCGGTGTAGAATCCGTCATTATGGGAATGCCACATAGAGGTGAGTTATTTTAGCACACAACTGGGTAGGCAGAGGGAACCTATTGTTAAGACACTCTGTTCCCGAAATAAAAAGTAAACTTTAATATATTAAATAGAAAATGAGGAACAGAATATCTTGACACTATTTCCCTCTACCTACCGTGCGATATGCGGGAAACAGCGTGAAGCTAAAACATGCGATTTATATAGGTCACACATTATAAAATATTTTCTTACACTATTCTTTCTTACTGTTTTAGGTCGTCTCAATGTTCTGGCTAACGTGTGCCGTAAACCTCTTCATCAATTGTTCACTCAGTTCGCTGGTCTCGAAGCTGAGGATGATGTAAGAAATTTATTATTGTATTTTGTCCGTCATCCGTCAATCGGTCGGTAAAGTTGGATCCACACTATACTGCCGGTCACGGTTTCTTCTCATTCCGATCTCAGTCTGGTAAAATATTCTTATATGAGAAACAATGAGAGGATTCATACTATCGTTCTGGCCAAGTTGCGGTCCAATCACACATATAAGAATAAGTCTCATTTAAGAATATTGTAAAATACTGAGATATGAACAAGAACAAACCATAATCGACACTTATAGTGTGTATCTGTCCTAACAAGTACAAACTTTCGTCGATAGATGACGGTTGGTGGATGTCGAGCGACGGACGACAGATGGTGAATGACGAGTAACAAACTGTTATATATAAAAGTCTCACAATCTGTCTCAATTATTTATTTTTATTTGTCAAATGATTTAAATATCTTTATATTAAATAGTAAATAAAAAAAAAAAAATTAGCTTCACGCTGTATCCCGCACACAGCAGGGTAGGCAGAGGGAACCTAGTGTTAAGACACTCCGTTCCCCACTTTCTGCCGAATTCTGGAGGCATTGCGTGTTGAGTGGCAG
>DWQW01001527.1:0-32931 GCA_018249695.1 Heliconius erato demophoon | reverse complement strand
CTAGACTGGTCTACATTGTAAAATTTGTAATATCAACTCTGTATAATTATATTTGTGCAATGAAATGCTTTTGATTGATTTGATTTTTAACCCGCACACAGCGGGGTAGGCAGGGGGTAAATTGTTCTCCATTGTCTGCTAAATTCTAGAGACATTGCGTGTTGAGAGGTGAAGTTCAACGAAGTACGTTGCATCGACACCAAAGCAAAGAAAATGAGAATAATAAAGATAAATAATATTTTCTCGAGCGGGAATCGAACCCGCTATCTGTTATCACCCCCATCCCCTCCCCCTGCACACTAATGGTCTGATTGATTGATCTTTTTTAATTACAATCTCTTTTACTTGCGACACAAGACCGTTTAAGTTCACGGCTGTTTTGTCAAAAAAAAATATTTTGATTAAATAATAAAAAAAATATATTATGAACATAAAATAATTTATTATGAAAAAATATTATTTTAATAAAATAATTAAAAAAATGATAAATTCATTATGAACATAAAATAACTTATTATGAAAAAACAAGAAATATCAGAATTGAATTTTACACATCTCAAATAAACCTACAATTTCTTTCGCCTCCTATTTCAATTCCATGAAGCAACAATACCTCCGATTGTTATACATAGAATCTACTTGTGAATGTCTCTTAAATAGGAATACTGAAGAACCGGTAGCTGCTATTGGAAATTGAATCTTAAGAACGTCATAATAAAGTTTTATTTCCATTTCTCATCTTTGGCCTACAATAGCAATGTAGAGGCAAGTTGGTGAAATGGGTCACTATGTTTTCCTTCTACCTACACACGTTCAGCCAACTGCCTACGGTTCCATTTACTCTACTCCAAGTATTGCAGGTTTTCTTATTAGATAGGCTTTTTAACCTCGTTGAAGAATCAAGTATTTTGAGCTGTGACGTGCTCGATGCAGAGTTTATAAGTGCTCTATATCTAAGATATGCTTGAGAAAAGGCATGTTCGAGATGGTGACCTTGGACGCTTGTTCTTGGTCTTACGGTCTTAGCGATTGTATGTTATAACATAATATGATATTAGGTAATCTTTTTTTTTTTAGCTTCACGCTATATCCCGCACACAGCAGGGTAGGCAGAGGGAACCTAGTGCTAAGATACTCCGTTCCCCACTTTCTGCCGAATTCTGGAGGCATTGCGTGTTGAGTGGCAGAACTCAACGCCGCGCTTAACCTCGACGCCAGAGCGAAGAAATGGAAATATAAATTTAAGTAAATATTTCATCTCCTCGAGTGGGGATCGAACCCACAACCAATCGATTTTGCAGTCACACCTCGTGCCGCTGCGCCACGATCGGCCTCGAGTTTTTTAAGATTGTTACATCATAATTTGATATATTAGGTGATATAACTTCACAAAATCGGTGATGTAAAAAGTAGGTTTTTTTAAAGAGAGTAAATTAGCTCCCGACATTTTGAAGGCTTGAAATATGAAATTTAGAAGCCGGAATTTAAGATTTTGGTGTATTTTTAGAAATCAGATAAGGGTTTAATAAATAAATATATATTAATAGAGAGATGGGCGTATCTTAATCTTTCATTTTAGTTCAAAATATCTATTGCTAATAATAAACTTTTTTTTTTTCAGGTTCACGTTGTGTCCCGCAGACAGCAGGGTAGGCAGAGGGAACCTAATGTTAAGACACTCCGTTCCCCCACCAATTTCTGGAGGCATTGCGTGTTGAGTGGCGAAACTCAACGCCGCGCTTTCCCCTCGACACCAGAGCGAAGAAATGGGGTCCCTCGAGTGGAATTCGAACCTATAACCAGTCGATTTACAGGCACACTTCGTGCCTCTGCGCCATGACTGGACACTTCGTTTCGAATTTTCCACCCAATTTTCAAGACATTACGTTTTGAATTGTGGAACTCAACGCCGTATTTTGTCTTTTTTAATATCAAAGAAAATAAAAATAATACATCCCTCCAGTGGTAATCGAATAACAATCTCCGTCTTTACTGTATACGATAATAAAAATCTACTTGTACTAAAATTCGGCTTAAAATAAGTGGCAACAGTAAAAATATTTTATAAAGCATTTTGAAGTAAAAGTGTAGGCTTCAAAGTGGCTAAGCTCACAGCGGCGGTTTTATTTCATACTAATATTTTTTGATGTTGATTTCTCTCGTTGTTTCTGGGTTACAAAATAAATTTAGCTGGATTTTTTTGGACACGTGGTTTATTTGATGTATAACTTAACTTATAACAAAAATTAGATTTGACTAAGTATTTTTGTTGTATGTAAAATAAATATACATAAAGATCAAAATCAGCTTCACGCTGTATCCCGCACACAGCAGGGTAGGCAGGGGGAACCTAGTGTTAGACACTCCGTTCCCCACTTTCTGCCGAATTCTGGAGGCATTGCGTATTGAGTGGCAAAACTCAACGCCGCGCTTAATCTCGACACCAGAGCGAAGAAATGGAAATATAAATTTAAGTAAATATTTCATCTCCTCGAGTGGGGATCGAACCCACAACCAGTCACACTTCCTGCCGCTGCGCCACGACTGCCCTCAAATTATTTATAAATATAAATATTTTATTATCATTTTAACAATATTTATGGAATTTAAAGATATTATAGAAATAAGTTACACCGTTACCCACTGTTCGTCAACTTTAGTGGCCGTGTATTTACTTATAGTAAATCCAAATGAACGTAGGGAATGGTGAAATATATTTCAACTAGGATTATGTTTATAAAAGATATATTTAGATATAGAGAGCACGATAACTGTTTATAACAGGACTTCTGGCTGGAACTTCATTTACGTTGACGTAAAAAAAATGATGCCAGACGTGGTGCAGGGCCACAAGAGCGCGATAGGTTGGCGGTTCAATTTCCACTCGAGAAAATGAAATAATTAGTATTTTAATTTCCTCGTTCTGGTAACAAGGAAAAACGCGTTGATTTCTGACATTCAACACGCAATGCCTCCAGAATGGCACGGAAGTTGGGGAACGGAAGTGTGTTTATGGGAATGGAGTGTCTTACTTAACACTAGGTTCCTTTTGCGGGTTAGAGTGAAAAAGACCTAAAATATATAAATTCCGCTCAATTTCGTTCCCATAGAAATTTTGAGAAATCCTTTCTTATTGCTCTCCTAAACTCCCCAAGGAACTTATATGACGCTGCTTTTTTTTAGCTTTGTGTGTGTGTCTGTGAGTCACTGAGTATTTAAATAATTTTAATTATATCTATAGACAGATAACCACTTTTAAAATCATAAATTTAATAGAAAAATTAACATTTGCCATTAAGAGATTTTAACTACTATAGAAGAGTGAAAAATTTTATACGCCAGCCAGCCACGTGTAAAGTGAAAATAAAAAAAGTAGGTCAACAATCAGATTGTGTTAGCAGAGAAATACATTCACAATAATATACTGAACTAAAATATTACTTTTTTAATACTGAAACTATTTAGAAGAATTCTTAATGAACGATGATGATGATGATGACGATATATTTTTAAGTTTTTCGTTATAACCTTGAATTAATGTAAAAATGAAATTTAGTTTTTTATTTTAATATTGTTTTGTGGTTATTTTGATATATATCTGTATGCACAGCATCACGCTGTATCGCTAGCGGAGTAGACAGAGAGATCGGAGTGCCAAACGCTACAGCTTCTTCACACTTCCTCCGCCTCGTCCACTGTCATCAACCTCTTCGTACCTGCCCTCCGGGAAGTTCCCATGGTTTTTACGCGACCTTCCTCCAGTATCATCGACAATGTGTTTTTAAAGGACAACCGAGATCTCCCTCTGACTATGTTATCACTCGCTTTTCCGGAAAAGCCAGTTAATTTGACACTTATATAAAAAAATACCATTTTTCAATGTATTATTACACATATATTGACAAGAATCAATGACAGTTTATTATTTTTTAAAATGAAGTAGAAGAACCAGGACAATAGACAAAGATAAATATTTTTTACTTTCAATTTTCTTATTTTTTTGCGATAATTTTAAGAAAACATTTCATTTTAAGAAAATCATCACTTACTTATGTTTCACATCGACCTTTCGGGGTCTAATCGCTAAAACCACACGACACGAGCGAAAATTTCTAGCAAAAGTAAGTCACAACATATTCGAGGTGTATCGAAAGTCCACAGCTTTCGAAACTAAAACTTTAGATCTGGGTTATAGGAGAATTTACAATATCCACTAGTACCTAGTATCTCTATCCGGACGGAGTTTGAAACCAGTTTTAGTGCGATTAATCTACACGTTTCCATATACTGGTGGCTGGTTTGCATATCTTTTGAATATTGGAATAGTTTATATCTAATTATTAAATAAATGGTATTTTAATCAAATCAGCTTCACGCTGTATCCCGCAAACAGCAGGGTATGCAGAGGGAACCTAGTGTTAAGACACTCCGTTCCCCACTTCCAATAAATATAAATGGTATTTTTATGGTAAAACTTGATATTATTTGATGAAAGATTTATGAAGCAAGAGTGGGCGATCTCGGTTGATTTTTGAGAACATAGTATCGATGATACTGAAGGAAGGTGACGTAAACATCGAGGAATATCGATATTTTAAAAAAGGTGAAAGTCGGCGTACAAGCATGTGACTGTAAACACTAGAGGTTGTAGGTTCGATTTCTATTAATGAAATATTTAATTGTTTTATTTTCTCGCTCGGGCAACAAGACAAAACGCAGCATCGAATTCTGCCTTCTCTAGGTACGGAACAAGAGTGTTTTAACGGGGTGTCTTAACATTAGATTTCCAGGTACCCTTTACCTTCACCATATGCTGCATCCAGCGCATAGCAGGGTGGGCAGAGAAAACCTGGCAACCTACTATTAAGCCACGTTCCCATTAAGAAAGGAAAAGAGAGCCTACTTTCTTTCTTTTCTTTTTAGAAAAGACACTTTCGATCTCCACGTTCTGCCTAATTAGAGGCATTGCGTGTTGAGTGGCAGAACTCAACGCCGCGCTTTGCCTCA
The DNA here is from genome assembly GCA_018249695.1 of Heliconius erato demophoon. Classification (NCBI taxonomy): domain Eukaryota; kingdom Metazoa; phylum Arthropoda; class Insecta; order Lepidoptera; family Nymphalidae; genus Heliconius; species Heliconius erato. Next base: position 27,924 of record DWQW01001527.1, on the reverse strand, counting down.
ACACCAGAGCGAAGAAATGGAAATATAAATTTAAATAAATATTTCATCTCCTCGAGAGATTTCTGAGATAAAGGCTCTTGACAGACAAACAGACGGATGGACGGACTGACAACAAAGTGAAAATCCTATAAGGGTTCCTTTTTCCTTAAGAATTACGGGACTCTAAAAATCTGTTAAAAACACATAATATGTAATTTCTATATAATCACAAACAAATGATAAAGGAATATAGTAAAGTAGTCTAAAAAGAATTTTACATGTAGTGTTCGCCTATTATTTTTTATGTGAATATCTTTAAATGAAACGTTACGTCGGAATAAAGCGTTAAGTCCATTGTTTCTATAAAGCTTCTACACTCGACAATGGTTTTGACCGATATTTTACAAGCTGCCGTTTCAATTCTATAAAATTTAAAGCTAAATAAATGTAAAAACCTTTAGGTGTTTAAAAAAATCTGCTTTTTGTTGTATTCCGCATATAACATGGCTGGCAGAGGGAACCTAGAGTTAAGACACTCCGTTCCCCACTTTCCGCTGTATTTTTCGGGGCATTGTTTGTTGAGTGGCGGAACTCAACGCTTGGCTTTTGCCTTAGTGCTAGAAGAGCGACGAAATGAAAATATTAATAAACAATAATAATAAATTTCCCCGAGTGGGAATCGAACTCGAAGCCGTCGCGTTACAGTCATACTCTTATGGCCCTGTGCTACAACTGTCTTTAGATACTTCGGAAATCTAAACCGTGATGTACTTTTAGGACTTACAATTTCATATTGAATCACTTAGCTCTAAAGATCATAATTTTAAAGTAAACACAAACTAAACGAAGTAAACTTACCAACGTACTGACTGGGAATAGATAACTAGTGAAGTGAAGTGAATCGAGGTAGGAGGAGAGAGAGATATAACAGAGTAATTTATAGTTTTTTATTTAAATAGAGCTAGAGGGAACCTAGGTAAAAAATTGTTCTAGCCTAGAACTATCATCTATTTCTTTTTTAGGTCATCCTTCAAAGACGGCACTATTAGAATTTTCTTGAATTTGGTTAGGGTTAGGAGCTCGGACAGAGGTGGAATTCTCATTTCAAGGGGGCTTTTGTTTTACAATTAGATCACAAGTCATAGGTATACTTTTATCTCTTCACTTTGCAGTATGATGAGCACGGTGAATCAAATTGGACAAAAATAGAAGGAAAAAGAAGCAGGAATTCATATTCAAATAGAATTTTGATTCCATTGCCTCCCAATTAAATGTTATGTAATTTTTTTGTTTTTTTTTTCATCTCCAAGGAGTGAAACAAAAGAACATGAGAGTGAAAGTAGGTGACTTGAATGCAAATTGCTTACTGTACGCAGATGATGCAGTGCTCATTGCAGAACTGACATGAGAATGTGAGTTGCAGTAACCATTTTCTCTGAAAGAAAATAATGGCTAAACCTGACGGTGTTATACGGCAGAAACGTGGGTATTACAGAAGAAGAATGAAAGAAAAAGAATGCTGTGGAGATGCGATCTCTTCGTAGGATATGCGGAGTCAGCGTAGCTGTTCGAATCCGCAATGAAGAGGTGAAACAGAGTGTCAGGTACTAGCGAGGATGTCACGGTGAGAATGAAGAAGAACATGCTCAGCTGGTTTGGTTACGTCGAACAAATGAGTGATAAAGAATAGCAAAAAAAAATTAAGATGGAAAAGTGAGCGGTAAGAGAGGTAGGGTGAGACCTCGGTTGACCTTCGAAAACACAGTATCAAATAAAGATTTATTTGTATCAAATAAATAAAAGTATAAAAATTTCATAATAAGTTCTATGATTTTCGCGATTATTACTCATGTTTTTAAATAAAACTATTTTAACCGGATTAATCGCGTATATTTTGTATTTTTATAGATTTTTGGAAACCCGACGTTTCGAACACTTTTCAGTAGTCCGTGGTCACGGGTAGACTGAGGTGGCATTTGTCTGTCAGTTGATATAATTATTATATCAAACTACCGCCAAGGATTTCTTAATTGCCTCGCGTACTGCCCATGGATTCCTGCAGAATGAGCTGACTGTATCTTGCCCTAACTAAAATAGTTGCATTTAAAAAAATATAAAAAAATCATTTTGAAGAGAAAAATTCTGTTTTGTTCTATACGTTTTATCTCAAACGATATTGTTAAATGCATAAAGATGAACACAAAAAAATTATACGCTCAAATTTTAATAAAGTGACAAAAAACCAGTCAGTAAATATAATTGAGGCCAGTCGTGGCGCAGCGGCACAAAGTGTGACTGTAAAACCGACTGGTTGTGGGTTCGATCCCCACTCGAGGAGATGAAATATTTATTTAAGTTTATATTTCCATTTCTTCGCTCTGGTCTCGAGGACAAGCGCGACGTTGAGTTCTGCCACTCAACACGCAATGCCTCCAGAATTCGGCAGAAAGTGGGGAACGGATATCTTAACACTAGGTTCCCTCTGCCTACCCTGCAGAGTGCAGGATACAGCGTAAAGCTGATTTATTTTATTTATAGTAAATATAAAAAAAATAAACATACTTGACTGTCGTTCTCAACAAAAAACCTTACTAAGTTATGCCAAATAAACAATCTCCAACATAAAGACTTAAAGAATATTCGTATACACAATGCGGGTCTCATAAGAAAATCCAAGTTAAATGAAAATGAACTGACGCCACAGTGTCACTGTGAATGAAGTAGGGAGGGATTAACATAGGATGTGGATGCCACAGACGAGAAACAAAGAAGTTTTGTGTCAAAAGAGGCGCAACAAAAGAAGAAGAATATTTTTTGGCTAAATAGTTCAACATACAGATTTTGTTGAATAAAGTTAAAACTTTTATAAAGAAATTTCGTATACACATGCGTATGCGTTAGTTGAGATGTGACAGAAAATGTGACGATTGTGGGTTCGATTCCTAATCGGAAATTGAACCCACAACTAAATCGTCGGCCTTGTGCTCCGATACTCATCGAATCTCGAAAATTGAGTGGAAAGTAAGAAATGGAGCGTTTTACACTAGAGATTCCTTCTGTCCACACTGTTATATACAGGGTACAATTTGAAGCTGAAAAAAACTCTCTGGGTATACGACTTTAGTCAACCATATTTGTGGATTTGTTACTTAAGTACGTTTGTTTTATTATTTAAACTTTTGTTTTCGCAAATATTAACTTTCATTTTACTAGAAATCTGAGTCTCTACTAAGGTTTATCAAAATAATTCAACGATTTGTTAAAAAAATATTCAATAATAATCATTATTTTTTAGCATCACGCTGTATTCCGCACGTATCAGTGGGCAGAAAGAACCTAATGTTAAGACACTCCGTTGCCTATTTTTATTTTGGCCTCAGTATTTAATAAAAGATTCTCTTTCGTATACTGTGAACATTACTTATGTATGTGATATTTTTATCTTACTATGCTTACTAATGTTATAAATTTGAATTGTCGAGGCAATGCGCGACGTTGAATTCCGCCACTGAATCCGGAATCGAAATCCGGAATGAAGTGTCTTAACACTATGTTCCCTCTGCCTACCCTGCTGGCTGCATATATTTGAAAGTTTGAGATGGTGGATGTTAGTTTCACTTTTTCACGCCAAATTTACTAAACAGATTTAGATTAAACTTATCACTATTTAGTTGATACATGAGAATAAAATATAGGCTACTATTTATATAATAATTGGCTATAATTTAACGATAAGCTTAAGCGCGTGTAGCCGCGTGTGGGCCGTTAGGCCGTTATACATTGTATAGCTATAAATAGCAGGAATCAAACCCACAACCATCGCGTTGGAAAAACTCCAATAAAATAATCAAAAAATATTTAATCAGCTTCACGCTGTATCCCGCACACAGCAGGATAGGCAGAGGGAACCTAGTGTTAAGACACTCCGTTCCCCACTTTCTGCCGAATTCTGGAGGCATTGCGTGTTGAGTGGCAGAACCTAACGCCGCGCTAAACCTCGACACCAGAGCGAAGGAATGGAAATTTAAATTTAAGTAAATATTTCATCTCCTCAAGTGGGGATCGAACCCACAACCAGTCGGTTTTACAGTCACACCTCGTGCCGCCGCGCCACGACTGGCCTCATAATAAAACATATAACTTTAACATTAATTTTTATGTTCACGCATCTAGAGCTTGTAATAAAAGAAAAATATCACCAACGAGAGATCTTAGTGACGACGTACAATTTCTTTTACTAATTGTAAGATTAAATAAAAAAAAAGATGTCAGTCGTGGCGCAGGGGCACAAAGTGTGACTGTAAAAGCGACTGGTTGTTGATTCGATCCCCATTCAAGGAAATGAAATATTTATTTACATTTATATTTTTATTTCTTCGCTCTGGTGTAGAGGCAAAGCGCGGCGTTGAGTTCCGTCACTCAACACGCAATGCCTCCAGAATTAGGCGGAAAGTGGGGAACGGAGTGCCCTAACATTCGGTTCTCTCTGCCTACCCTGCTGTTTTGATTTTTTTTTAAATAAAAAAATCTAAAATATTATTAAACATAACATTAAAATTCCAAATTCGAGATATTACATTTCGATGCCGACATTAGAGTGTTGGCGCTAAAGCTGTCCCCGGTACTTCCTGTCATTTGTCACTTAAAAAGCTCATACTATGAATAGTAAGGCTACAATATACTTTATTTAGATCGTTTAAAATCAATGTTTAATATCTAATATATTTTCCCCTTTTCTTTAGCTTCACACTGTATCCCGCACATAGCAGGGTAGGCTGAGGGAACCTGGAAACTTAGTGTTAAGTCTCTATTCCAATTAAGAACACTTCCGTTCCCAAATTTCCGCCGAATTCTGGAAATATATATAGATTGTTGAATGGCGTAATTTAACGCAGTTGAACGCATGCTATCCTGTTACGTTCTCTCATATCTCATAAAAAGATAAAAGAAATCTACTTTTTTACACCGTGAGATACCTCCATCTAAAGAAGTATATAGCCACTAGCAATAAAATAAGCCATATTATATTATAGATAAAAATTTTCTCCAGATTATTTGATATTGCGAAGTAGATAAAAACTCGTATTTACTTTAAATTCCCACACACTGTATAGTTTTATTTGCGATTTCTATTTGGTCTTATTTATATTGTTAGGAATTTTTGATACTGATAGGATTTATATTTTTTTTTCCGCTCCACACTGTATCCCACTAATAGCAAGGTAGGCAGAGGGAACCTAGTGTTAAGACACTCCGTTCTATACTTTCCGCTGCTTAAGGAATTGCGTGTTAAGTGGTGAAAGTCAACGCCGCGTTTTGCCTTGTCAATATACCGAAAAAATGAAAAGATTAAAAATTTTATTTCCCGAGTGCAAATAGAACCAACAACCGTCGCGTCTACAGTTACACACTTGTGCCACTGCACCACGCTGCCCTAAATACAATGTTATATTTGAAAGAAAGTAACAAAATTACAATAAATCTTCAAAGAAAAAAGTTATTTTAAAAAGTACCTTGACATGATCCGTCTCGATGTTATGCAACATGTAATAAAGCAATTTATGCTGTAAAAATACATTCAACCTTTCCCTCCGACATAATAACCTGCTTTCGACATTGTAATTTTCATATACAACCTCTTAGGTTTTTCTTTATATTTATAAAGAATACCTATATTTCAATATATGCCTTATGTCAATGAAATGTATGTATTTATATAATAAACGAAATCTAAATGGCTTTCGGTAAGTACTTACTATTTTGGATTTTGAATAAAATAAAAATAAATCAGTTTCGCGCTGTATTTCGCTCACAGTATAGTAGGCAGAGGGAACCTAGTGTTCGAGTGGGGATTGAACCCATAACCGGTCGCATTTACAACCACACTTTGGTGCCCCTGCGCTACGACTGGCCTTTGCATACTCTAATATTGAAAATATATTATTTTATAATTTTATTTGCAGGTTTCGATCCATCTACATTAAATATCGACGGAGTGAACTTTTCTGATTATGTACTAGATAAAAATTCTTATAATCCTCTTGTATTTATTCATAAAAAATGTTTTACAAAAGACAATAGAACGAAAGTATCGGAGGAAATCTTAAATTTTAGAGAAACTTCTGATAAATGTCAACAATTTGATCACGACAAGCAATGGACTGGTTGCTTTAGGACCGAAGTTATTAATAATGCAGACGAAACAGACCCAGTACTTCAGCAAACAATCAAATTTGCCAAAGATATTATTCCTCTGACAATTCCAGCTACAAGCGCAGAGCCAGTCTATTATACGATCAAGTCAAAGAAAACTTCTAAAAGGAAGCACGAAGCTTGTGAACATAGTGTAAATTCTGTAGGGAACGCCACTTTTGACAAAAAATCAAAAATAGCACAAATCATAAAATGTGACAAATTTAAACGTAATGGAGCAAAAATTAGTACAGATGAGTCGATAAGTCGTTCGTCACAAAATAATACTATCGACGATGTGAACGAAAATAAATCATTATCATACACTTTATCTGAAGTATCGGAGCAAACTCATTTAAAGAAAGAATGTCCGAAGAAACATAAATACAGAAACCAAATGATACTTCCCTCGGAGTCCTTTGAAGCGATTGCAACTGAATACATGAATATATCGAATGAGGCAAACATTAAAATGCATCTCATGAATGAAAAGGATAGGATATTATTTTGTGAAAATATAAGTTCACCAGTCGTTAAAGCTGTTGAGGAATGCTTTTTAAAGTTAGGGGACCGAGATGATGAAATAAAAAGTATATTTAGCGCTATAAAAAATCAAGCTACGAGGCTCGATAATATATTTGATAAATTATCAAACATAGAAAATAAATTAGAAAATATTATGAATGCACAAAATAACAAAAATAATGGTACTCTTCAAGAAATTCAATGTTCCAAATTGGAAGAACTAGGTAGAGATATAGTAAATGTCACAGAATGTTTGAGTTCTGAAGAAGAATTGGCATACGTTGATTTAAAAAGTAAAAATATCAGGACGAAGACTTCATCTACATTTCACAGGACAACTTCTGGTACTAATATGAGCAAAGTTGAAAGAATCGATAATTTAGCCAGAGGTGAAAATGTTTTAAGTAATTTTAAAGCGATTCCCTCAGGATCCGAATTGGAACGTCCAAACAGAATTCCCGCAAGGTTCTGTTGGACTGATACTGTAAAAAAACCTTGATATTTATATTTTAATAATTTAAAGCCATCGTAACTCAACGCTTTTAGGATATAAAAGCGTTGAGTTACGATGACGTTGATTTACACCAATTGATATTTTAAAAAATTGAGGCAGAATGTGGCTATTTAATTTGTGTTAAAATAATAATGTAAATAATATTTTTTCTGATTAAATTTTTTTTTTCATTTTTTTTTAAAATGCAATTTTTATTTTGCTTATGATAAATTAGAAACTTGTTACGTTGTATGTATTTTGTTTAGCGATAATATTTTTTTTATAAATAAATATTTGATTTCCCAATATTTTTTTCATTTATTCGTTTTATTAAAGTATTTAGGCATTGCTAGCATTGTTAATCTATTTAAATTAGATAATTATCCTTTGATGTCATGCCGCAGGTGCATAAGAGTACAGACGCACCCATAAAAACGTATACGCGACGATTGTTGGTTCGATTCCCACTCCCTTTTTTGCTCTTTAACGTAGAGTTCCGCTATTTAATAAGTAATTTCTCTAGAATTCGGCGTGAAATGGGCAATGGAAGTGTCTTAATGGGAACGGAGTGCCTGACATTTGAATCCCAGGTTCTCCCTACGTACACTGTTAAAAAAAATTGGCAGCGATGACCGTGATTCGTGTGAATAGATGATAACGAATAAGCCATATGAATATGGCCGGTCGTGGCGCAGCAGCACGAGGTGTGACTGTAAAACCGACTGGTTGTGGGTTCGATCCCCACTCGAGGAGATGAAATATTTACTTAAATTTATATTTCCATTTCTTAGCTCTGGTGTCGAGGTTAAGCGCGGCGTTGAGTTCTGCTACTCAACACGCAATGCCTCCATAATTCGGCAGAAAGTGGAGAACGGAGTGTCTTAACACTAGGTTCCCTCTGCCTACCCTGCTGTGTGCGGGATACAGCGTGAAGCTAGTTTAATAATATTCATATGATAAATTAAATTAAATTTAATTTATCATATGAATATTCTGCTCTGGTCAGACAAATATATTTTCTCCAGTTTTTATAAATAAAAAGTTGATATGAAAAGTTTTACTGTCTATATTTATCTTTTAGCTATCAGAAGGAAAACTGCAGAGAGATATAAAATAAAAGATTATTATTAGCTTCACGCTGTATCCCGCACACAGCAGGGTAGGCAGAGGGAACCTTGTGTTAAGACACTCCGTTCCCCACTTTCTGCCGAATTCTGGAGGCATTGCGTGTTGAGTGGCAGAACTCAACGCCGCGCTTAACCTCGACACCAGAGCGAAGAAATGGAAATATAAATTTAAGTAAATAAAAGATTCATAAGGCTAATTTAGTTTCTAGTTATAAACAAAACGTATTGACAGGACCAATTATACTATCTTCAAAGGCATTCTACATCGCATGCCTCACTGCCATTTGTTATCGAATATAACAGTTTCAGGCCTGAATCAGAGGCATCCGAGATATGTATCGATTCGGCTCGGACCGACTCGATTCGATTACTTATATTGTGTTAATGGATGACAAACGGTCTCTAACTGGCTAGATTGAAATGGCTTGTCTGTTTGTTTTAGCTGGAGATGTTGGTACTATACAAGGTTTGAATGTACTATAATTGACATTGTTTTTGTTATTTCATACAGATATCAGTCTAGGATTTTATTGTTGTTTTTTTTAGGATCACGCTGTATCACCTAAATAAGAGGGTAGATGGGAAGTACGTGGGAACTTAGTGTTAAGACTCTTCGTTCCCTTTAAAACACTTGCGATTTTCACTTTCCGCCGAATTCAGGAAGTATTGCGTGTTAAATGATGGAATTACACACCGCGCTTTGCCTCGTTACAAGTTAATATTTCATTTCCTCAAGTGGGAATTGAACCCACAACCGGTCGCGTTTACAATTGTACATTTGTGCCACTGCGCCACAACTGGCCACGACTGGCTGGATTTTCATATTTGTTTAATGTTAATTATTATAACCCCTTTGTCTCGTAGTTGTCGTTGTTATTATAGATCTGTTTGGATTTGCTGGTTGTGGTTTCATATCTATACCAATATAATAAAGCTGTAGAGTGTTTTACTTTACTTCGTTGACCGCAATCATCTCTAAAAGAAAGAAAAAAATTGAAAAATCTTTTTGAGTAGGAATATTTTTCGAGGAAGACTATAAATGTGGCATGTGTTATACATAATTCTAGATATGTCTATCACATATATATAAGTAGAGACATAATACAATTTTCTTCCCTGTGCGGGACATTACAAGATAGGGAACCTTGGAACCTAGTATTAAGACATTATTCTCATTAATAAATTTCCATACGCCACATTTCATAAACTTAAACACTTTAATACGCCCAACAGCGAAAGAATTTAAAAAACAGGAATCCTTAAAGTAAGATCTGAACTCATGACCATCGCCTCTATTCCAAAACATCTGAAATACTATAAACCATCCTCATCATGAAGGGTTATGTTTTAACGCACATTTTTTTACACGGTAGGTACTTTAGATCGGCTTATGACGCTGTTGAGAACCGCCAGTCATGCCATTCTGTAGGAAAGTGATTAATTTAGCTTCGGAAATTCTATTTGAGCGGTAATTTGGAACGCTTCGCGCTTTCAAGGCCTTTATGATTGATATTCTTTATGTTACATAATTATTTTTTTATTTAGCGGGAACCTGGGAAATTAGTTGAGACACTCTTTTCATTCCCAATTTTTCGCCAGATTCAGGAGACATAGTAGACGGGTGTTGAATGGCGGAAGTCCGGAAATGTCTGGCTTTGCCTCGACACCAGAGCGAAAAAAATAATACATACACATAATATTTTATTTCCTCGGGAAGGAATCGAATCCACAACCTTTAGTATCATCATTATTTTGATCATCTTTTTAAGTCTGTGTTTCATTTATATTTGTTTTTTCGTCAACAATTAGGTACCTACTAAATTATTTAACAAATGAACTTGTCAGAAATAACAAGTCCTTTTGATAAATAATTTAAATTTCAAAGGCTTAGAACAGGGATCCAATTAGTTTGATGAGTTTACATTTTCGGTATCCTGTATAAGTATCAAGTTCCTATCATGATCCCTTCTACAAATTGCAGACGCTATTATTCATATTGTTGCAATTTTAGATATTGCTTAATATTGATAACATAAATCAAAAATCAGCTTCACGCTGTATCCCGCATACAGCAGCAGGTAGGCAGGGGGAACCTAATCTTAAGAAACTCCGTTCCCCACTTGGTGCCAAATTCTGGAGTCATTGCGTGTTGAGTGGCAGGACTCAACGCCGTGCGTCGCCTTGACACCAGAGCGAAGAAATGGAAATATAAATTTATGTTAATATTTCATCTCCTCGAGCGGGAATCGAACCCACGACCAGTCGGTTTTACAGTCACACTTTGTGCCACTGCGCCACGACTGGCCTATTGATAACATATAATATATATAATTATATTAGCCCCACTGTTTGAAGATTCAAAAAAATCGTACGTAATCACTTATGTTTCGGGCAGATTCCGCTTTTTCCATTTTCAGTCAGTCGCAGTCCCATTGAGCCATAGAAGCTTCGATAGCCTTAAATAAAATTATGTAAATATATACGTATTTTTTTAACTTTCACGCTGTATCCCGCACATAATAGGGTAGGCAGAGGGAGTCTGGGAACCTAGTTAAGATACTTCATCCCTTTTAAGAAATACATTTTGTTTAATAAATAACAAAATACAATTCAGAAGTGTTTGTAAAACACTCATATAAGCATTTCATAGTTCGTGCTAATGTATTAAAATTGAATTGAATAAAATATTGTTTAAATAAATAGAAGCGTGTTACATGCTGTATATAAACTACCTGTTTCTGGTTTCTTGGTTAAGTGGTTTGTGAAGTGGATTAGATTCAAAGTAATTTTTTTTTGCTAGAAGGAAGGACAGTTTGTATTAATATTGGTTTGTTTTATACAATATCTTTTAGAATTAAAGAATATTAAGCTTTAAATTATAATTTTATAGAATACAATACATAATGTTTTTCTTGCAAATAAGCTTTAAAATATTTTTTACTATATTCTACTTTTTAAAAACGAATGTCGGACATAGGAAAGATTCAAAAAGCCATTAAAAATTAAGAAAAAAACTACAACTTATATAATTTTTGAGAAAATGCGCGTTGAGCGGTGGAACTCAACACTGCGCTTTACCTTATTACCAAAGGGAGAAAAAAATCATGGCTTTGAGTATAAATTGGGCCCACAACCATCGGGTCTATCTACAAATGCTTCTTGTGCTATTACACAACGATAGTCTCAAGCTGTGTCTCAAGTTAGGTCTCAAGTTAGATCTTAAGTTAAAAATCAAATAATAACGTTTAAATATTAATAAAAGTAAACGTGTTGATGTTTAATTATAGTTTACGTACCAAATCCATTTGTATACGCGGCTTTGTGTAAAATTTAATGATAGATCCTTATCAGAACCGGCCCGTTGGGGGCAAGACATTACAACCGACTAAAATAATGTAAACTTATCACGATTTTGAATCGAAACGAATTATATATAGGTAGTTACACTAAAATAGATTTACATAATAAACGAAATAGCCTTCGAGATCCTATTGTTATTTAAATCTAAGGAAATTTGTGATTTTTGTCAGTTTCACGTTGTATCCCGTATGCAGAGTAAGCAGAGGGAGCCTAGTGTTAAGACACTCCGCTTCCCACTGTCCGCTGAATTCTGGAAGCATTAGGTGTTGAGTTGCAGAATTCAACGCTGCGCTTTGCCTCGACATCAGAGCGAAGATATGTAGATATGAAATATTTCATTTCTTTGAGTGGAATCGAACCCACAACATGTAGCGTGCCACACGCCTATTGCATTTTCGGCCCAATCCTCGAGGTATTGTATAAGTGGGAATCGAACCCACAACGCACTCTTGTGCATTGTAACGTTTTTTATAACATTATATTCCGCTCGGACGACATTTACCCAGGCTGTTTAGGGACGTTGGAGGATGAAAAGTGTTTCACAGGCAACACAGAGACAAAACTACTGGATTTAAAAAATATATATTTAGTAAATATAAATATACATAAATATGGCATGTAGATAGGATATGGAGTATAGGGGGTCATTACAAGGAAATTCTTGAAATTACTATGAAACGAAAATATAATGCAAAAGTCACCGCAAAGCTACGGGTGACTAGTATTTTAATGGGAGGTTATCTCAACCTCGTAATATACGTATGTAAATATCCTGTATCCCGCACGTAGCAGGGTAGCCAAAGGGAAGTGTTAAGACACTCCGTCAAATTCTGGACGCATTGCGTGTTGAGTGGTGGAACACTACGCCGCGCTTTGCCTGGACACCAGAGCGAGGCATGCAAATAAAAAAATATAAAATATTTCATTTCATCGTGGAGATCGAACCCAGTCGTATTCAGTTAAACAAATGTGCTCCTGCACCACGACTGGTCTAATATACTACTCAAATACTTATATGGAAAAAATATAATAAAAATCGAAAATTACTTCATTTTAAAATTAAAAATAAATATATTGTCTATGCTTGATACCTCCACGCGATCTCCAGACAGACGGACAACAAAGGGATGTTATAAGCGTTTCATTTTCACCTTTTTAAGGTAAATCAGCTTCACGCTGTATCCCGCACACAGCAGGGTAGGCAAAGGTTAAGTGTGTAGTGTTAAGACACTCCGTTCCCCACTTTCGGCGGAATTTTAGAGGCATTGCGTGTTGAGTGGCAGAACTCAACGCCGCGCTTTGCTTCCACACCAGAGCGAAGAAATGGAAAATAAATTTAAGTAAATATTTCATCTCCTCGAGTGGAACGCCTTTTTAAGGCCTTTTTAAGGTACGGAACTCTAAACACATTTGTATAAAAAATACACCATATTTTTGGTAATAAATATACGTACTTGTAGATTTTTGGATTCGAATACGCTATCAAAATGAAACTACAAAAGGAATGTATGTATATATACATATATATATTTCAACTTGTTACTCATTTCACATTCCATGCTATTGTTTATTAGTACATATCGAAAAAAAATTGGTATCAAGCCAAAAATCGGGTCATTTACCGTTATTTATGCTAGAAGTTTGGGACACAGATGGTTTATTGTATAATTTATTATATGGTCCGATATAAAGAATTTTAATATATTAAATATATATAATATATAGATATTCTCTGTCCTGGCATAGTTGTTTGTATGGTAAATATTGGTAATTCACGCGATGGTTATGGGTTCGAAGCCCAAACTATTCTCACTCAAAGATATGAAATATTTAATATTTTCGTTTCCTTGCTCTGATGAGGCAAAATGTGGCATTGGGTTCCGCTTCTAATGCTTCTTGAATTTCTCGAAAAGTGGAGAATGGAAGTGTTTTAATGAGGACAGAGTGTTGAAATTAGGCTCTCAGATTCTCTCTGCCTACCCTGCTATATGAAAGATAGAACGCGAAGCTAAAAATATATATTTAGTTAATTCATGCGTTGGAGAACCAAGTACCTTTCGGACACTTACCCCTCTAGATGTAAAAAATACCTACACGAATATAAAAAAAATCATTTAAAATTTCACTTTACCGTTACGATCATACAAATATAATAAAAAAAACAAAAACAATCTGTTCGTGTGTACTACAGTGTGAGTTCTATATGCTGTATATAATAAATATATCGTGAAGCGTTCTTTAAAGAAAAAGCAAGAAAATGTATAAAGATATAATATTAAATATAAGATATAAGATAAGATAAGATAAGAAAAATAGGTGATAGTATATTAAATAAGGAACAAGGCAATCACTCACCAAAGTTTGAGCGGCGGACTGGTGCTGCAAAAACAGGCTCAAGTCAGTACAGCCAGTAAGAAAAGACAGAACAGCTTTTAGTTAAGAGCTTTTGTATATATTAAAGATTTGGTCGTATGTGTGTGTGTTTGTTGGATAATAATAGTGTAGTTGATAGACGTTTGATACGGTGGTTGTGGGTTCAATCCAGTTTGGGGAAATGCTTATATTTAAATAACATGTAGTTGCATCCATTTTGTTTTTTAAACAACGTGTAAACATTTGAACGAAGTGGGATTTTATACGTTTTTTTTTAAAGTATTATCTTTTCCGAAGTGTGAAATATCTTTAAAAATGTTAAACATAATGTTAGAGTTGTTATAAAAATTGGTAATGAAAATGTTTTACAGTAAAAAATATTAGATGTATATAATATTGTTTACTTTATTCTTTAATAGAATATTGTAAGAAAATCACCGATATGTTTAAATTATGATAGTGTTTTTACTAGCGGCCCCCGGCTGTATGAATATTTATTTACTTTTACTTAAGACAAACAATATAAAAAAATTAAGTATCTTATATATATACTGTTACGTACAAAAAAACATAAATCATTACTTTTAGTATTTTATTTATAACTAACAATTGTAACAATTGTCGTACTTAAAATTGTAGTACATAAGATAGATAAAGAAATATAAAAATTTGAATAATATTCTCCGTTCTTTCAATGTTAGCCTCATCAAAATCTGTTCAGTTGTTCTGCAGATTAGTCCGTACAAATTCATTCATCCGAGTGAGAATCGAACCTATGACAATCGTGAGTCAGGCACTATAGCGTTGTTACTTAAATAGTGTTTTTTTTTTATCAGCGTCACGCTGTATCCCGCACACGGCAGGGTAGGCAGAGAGAACCTAGTGTTAAGACACTCCGTTGCTCACTTTCTGCCGAATTCTGGAGGCATTGCGTGTTGAGTGACAGAACTCAACGCCGTGCTTAGCCTCTACACCAGAGCGAAGAAATGAAAATATAAATTTAAGTAAATATTTCATCTCCTCGAGCGGGGATCGAACCCACAACTAGTCGGTTTTACAATCACACTTTGTGCCGCTGCGCCACGATTGGCCTTAAATAGTAATATACTAATTGTAGTTTTTCTATGTTAGGAAGAGAGAATCTTGTGTAAAGACACTCTGTCTTTTCGTATAGTTTGGAAAATTAAATACTTTCATATCAATCCTTCGATTATAAACAAACATAAAAAAATAAAAATATCACTCGCACGAATAAATCAAATAAAACACTACCCCTAGAAACCATTTCTGTACAAATTCGAACCTACACCAAAGATTAATGAGAGAGCATTTGATACCACGCTCCTGACATACGTTACGTCGCTGGAACCATTTATACGGTCATATGTTAGGCTTTCGGCTTCCTTTTGTTATACTTCAGCGTAAATACCTTGATAATGGTAATAATGTTTTTATATATTGAGATTTGGGCACAAGCGTGTGGCTGTGAGCAACGGTTGTGGGTTCGATTCACAATCGAGGAAATGAGATTTTTAATGTTTTAATTTTTTCTCGTAACAAGGCAGAGTGTGGCGTTGAGCGCAACCACTCAACAAGCAATTCCTAGAGAATTTGGCGGAAAGTAAGACGATATAAGCAACCTATTAATGTATGTATCCTGCATGTACTGCACGCTGTATCCTGCATGTAGCAGGGTAGGCAGAGGAAACCTAGCATAACGATGCTCCACTTCCCACTTTCTGCCGAATTCTGTAGGCATTGCCTGTTAAGTGGCGAAACTCAACGCCGCGCCTTAACTCGTTAAAAGGGCGAAGAAATTAAAATACTATATATTTCATTCTCTAGAGTGGGAATCGAACACACAACCTTCCGCATTCACAGTCGCACGCTAACGCCGCTGTGCCATGACTGGTCACACAACTAGAGTGGCGTTTAGAAAACAAAAAACAATTGAAATTCAAAACATATATTAAACCTTCATACATTTTCCTTCATATAATTTTCATATATTTCACTGTAGCTGTTATCTGATGTAAACGTTTACTAGCACTAAAGTCTGGATAAAGACCAGCTTTAAATTGTCCAAATTTTTTTTTGGCCTTTTATTTCCGTTTCATAAAAACGAGACTGAACCCTGTGACAAAATTTATTGTATGCGTTCGTGGATTTCGCTTTTGTTTTCGTTCTTTTATAACTGTATCGTTTGAAAACACACTAGTGGATATATTTTTTCCTTTTTTTTTAAACATCTCCCGCATATAACGGACACAAAAAAAACAGTGCCGAGGCACTCTACTTTAAATATTGAATCTAAGGCAGATTTTTACAATAATAAACATATAGTAAAGTTTTAATCATGAATACGAATTGAAATGATAACTATGATAGACAGTGTTGTAATTAGGGCTACCAATCCCATAATTCCTAAAACTAAATCTTTGTATTGCGGGTCTGGGAATTTTCAATCCCGCGGGATCCTGGAATCGGATCCCCATTTGTGGAATTCCACATATAGAAAATTGTATTATTATTAATAGTACGTAAATAAATCAACGATTTAACCAATATAACTCTATTTTAATTAAAGTATTGTTATTAGCATGATAACAATCAAAATTAATCGCTTAAATATAAGAAACATTTCAACAAGGAATTTAAAAATAAAATGTTACCACATACTCTTGTTTTATAATTCTTTTTGCCAAATATAATTGGTTGGTATACTCGGGAGTTTTAAAATCGTTTTTTAAGTTTAACTTTTTTCATTTTTACTACTAGCTGCTACATGTGGCATCACCCGAGTGCCTGAAAGGTAATAACTAAAAGTTGAAAATAGTAATAAAATATATTTGAGGTCAGTCGTGGCGCAGCGGCATGAGGTGTGACTGTAAAACTGAATGGTTGTGGGTTCGATCCCCACCCGAGGAGATGAAATATTTACTTAAATTTATATTTCCGTTTCTTCGCTCTGGCGTCGAGGTTAAGCGCGGCGTTGAGTTCTGCCACTCAACACGCAATGCCTCCAGAATTCGGAAAGTGGGGAACAGAGTGTCTTAACACTAGATTCCCTCTGCCTATCCTACTGTGGGGATACAGCGTGAAGCTGATTTTTTTTTTTAAATATTCGGTCAATCATTGTGATGTAACAAACTATAGCCTGCCCCTGTAAATAGACTATTTAAAAGATTTCAAAATCTATTTTCACTAATAGTGCCTTAGATAAGTACGTTCAAAGAAACAAACATTTGAGCTTCATATTATTATAGTATAGATTTACTTATAGTACAGTCTCGGATTCGGATTCGTAAATCAGTCATTTCAGCATCCCCGATAAGCCCTTGTTAAAGAAAAGCTTCTTCCACGACTTCCGGTGAAGCTCAAAAGTAGTAGTTGACATTTACTTGAGCTTTCCATCAAATCTTTGTAACCAGCTACATGCTATAGTATTTGGTTCAACTTATATATATACGTATCTACAGAAATCATCTCATTTTGAAAAAAAAATATTTTTCCTTATTTAGTGAAGTAATAACGCCTTTACGACGCAATTGAATTGTTGTCGTCTATAGTCCTTGTCTTAAAACTAATAAAAGAATGGCATTTGTATAATATCATTATTAGACACAAAAAAAAAACATTTTCACACTGTATCCCGCATAGTAAGAGGGAGCCTAGTGCTAAGACACTCTGTTCTCTACTTTCCACTGGTTTCAGGACTCGCTATGTTTCCTAGCTCTAATGAATCAATTAATCAATCACAATTCACGCTGTATCCCGCTCACAGCAAGGTAGGCAGAGGGAACCTAGTGTTAAGACACTCCGCCCCTTAATTTCTGAAGGTATTGCGTATTGAGTGCCAGCACTCGACGCCACGATTTTGCCTCGACACCAGAGCGAAGAAATGGAAATATTAATGTAAATAAATATTTCATTTCCTCGAGAACCCACAACCAGTCAGTTTTACAGTCACACTTCGTGCCGCTGCGCCACGGCTGGCCTCTAATGAATAGTAATGTAATAGTACATAATAATTACAAAACTGGTTACACCCCATATGCTCTTCTATCTGGATCGATGCCAAATTGCAGTTTCAATAACATCGTCCAAATGGCGTATGTTGAATTTATGCAAGTCCACTGTTCGGACACATTTTAATGGGGGTCGAGGGTGCCTGGTTGGTTGGTTTTAGCTGATAACTTTAGTAAACTATGTTAATAACTGATGTGAGTGTTTGAGATTCGTTATAGGTAGACAAAATAAAAAAATTAATCAGCTTCACGCTGTATCCCGCACACAGCAGGGTAGGCAGAGGGAACCTAGTGCTAGTACACTCCGTTCCCCACTTTCTGCCGAATTCTGGATGCATTGCGTATTGAGTGGCTAGTGTTAATAGGTAGTTTTTTTTTGGTTTGGCTATCCTGCACGTAGCACGACACAGGGAACCTGGTAACCTACCATTAAGACACGTTTGTTTCCCACTTTCCGACGAATTATATAGGCATTAGGCGTTGAGTGACGGAACTTAACGTCTGCTTTTGCCTTGTTGGCAAAAGCGAAAAAAAAAATAATAATAAATAACAATTATAAATAATAACATACATCGTACTACTATTATTTTATTATAAGAATATTGATAAAATATCAAAAATATAAATGATATCTAGATGTTGAGGCCCAAAGTGTGATCGTAAATGCGACAGGTATATACGATATAATCATACTTTGTACCCCTGCGCCACGTGGGTTCGAGTACCACCCGAGGAAAAAAAAATAATATTCACATTTCTCCGCTCTGGTGTCGAGGCAAAGCGCGGCGTTGAGTTCCACCATTCAACATGCAATGCCTTCATAATTCGGTGGAAAATGAGGACCAGAGTGTCTTAACACTAGACTCTCTTAGCCAATCCTGCAATGCGCGCGATACAGAAAATAAATTCTCTATTTTAGAAAATCCATTTAAGCGACACTTTTACTCCAACACTAATTAAACCGACATTTACCTAAAAGGTATTCAACTTTAGTATAAATAACAAAAAACATTTAAAAAACTACTAACGACGCGGCTTAGGGCACTGTTTTAGTGGGTAATGTGGTGACCTATTTCTCTAAAAACTTGTTCTGCCTGTAGTACGCTTGAAAACTCTGTATAAAGCTTCTGGTACGAATTACGAATAAATGTAAGTCAAGGTGGCGCAATTGACATTGTATGTTACGTTTGGGTAGGGAGTTCGATGTTTTTTGTTTGCATTTTTAGTATAAGAATAGGTGAAAAAAATAATTCAATATTGGTATATTGACTATTGTATTTTTTTTTATTGTAGGCAATTTTCTAGTTTATATTATGTTTAGATTTATATATTATGTTTAGATTCTAGGTTTTTGTGATCATTTATAATCTAGTCTCTTTCGAAATAGCTCTATCTCATATAATGAATTATTTATAAAATATTTGAAGATTTTTAGAGTGTAATTCCACACGTAGGAAAGCAAGATACTTATTAAGAAAACGTATACAATTTGAACTTAGCGGGATTTGAACCTAAGCCTTTTTGGACGGTTTGGACGTTCAAATTTTTATACATTTTCTTAATAAGTATCTATAAAATAATTAAAATGCTCGTTTTTCAATTAAATACACTGAGAGGCGCGTAGCAGTCAAGCCATGTTTACTTGCATGTTAATATTGTAAATTCATATATATCTATTTGTATTATTTGAACTATTTTTCTAGAGAAACATGGAACAAAAATCAAATTGAGGGAGGCTTTTGGGAGGTACGACGCCACAGATAGACATACAGTAACACATATACAGTATACAGTCGAGGGTTTTATAGTAGTATACAATATTACTATTATTATTTAGGAAAGTGGGGAACAGAAGTGTATTATTGAGAACAGGTTCCCAGGTTCCCTCTACCTACCCTGCGATGTGCGGGATACAGCGTGAAGTTAAAAATACATTATATATTTCAATACAAATACACATAGATATTACATTGGAAAACTAATCGCTATATATGTACATAGTAGATAATGTAAATCCGAATAGCATCGTTTCACAGCTGATTGGGCTCCACACCCGCTTGTTAGATCGCTTACTGTGTAATTGGTAGTTATATAGTGTTATTGTTTTAGTGTAAATGTTTAGTTTCACGCTGTATCCCGCACATAATAAATTACTTATAAATTGTCTTTTTTTTTTGGGATCACGCTGTAGCCCGTATATGGCAGAGTAGACGAGGGAAGCTAGTGTTAAGACAACAACTATCGTTCTATTTTTGAAATATTGCTTTTTGAGTGGCAGAATTTAATATTCTGCTTTGTCTTGTTATCGAATGAGGAAATTAAAATTATTTAGTGACCCTATATATGTATTTCAAAGTAAAGAATAAAAAATAAATCAGCTTCACGCTGTATCCCGCACACAGCAGGGTAGGCAGACGGAACCTAGTGTTAAGACACTCCCGTTCCCCACTTTCTGCCAAATTCTGGAGGCATTGCGTGTTGAGCGGCAGAACTCAACGCCGCGCTTAACCTCGGCAACAGAGCGAAGAAATGGAAATATAAATTTAAGTAAATATTTCATCTCCTCGAGTGGGGATCGAACACACAACCAGTCGGTTTTACAGTCACACCTCGTGCCGCTGCGCCACGACTGGCCTCGAAAAGAAGAAAAGACGTAATGCAAGATCAGTGTAAATGGTAAGATATTAGAACAAGTGAATTAAGTGGTATACTTGGGAAGTATGTTCAGTAGAGATGGAAGACAAGGGGGTGGATGCGGAAAGGCGTATTGCTGCCGGTAACAGGGTTAACGGTGCCTTAGTTAGCTGTATCGATGAGACGGTGAAACGTCAGCACAGCTGTACGTTTGGCCGTACACAATGCAGTTTTGGTACCGACGCTGTTATACGGCAGCGAAACGTGAATATTTCGTGAGAAGAATAAAAGAAAGATGAGGGCTGTAGAGATGTGATCTTCTCGTAGGATATGTGGACTCAGCTTAGCTGATCGAATCTGCAATGTAGGGATACACAGAATGGCAGGTACTAGCGAGTTTGTCACGGTGAGAAAGAAGAAGAACGTGCTCAGAAGAACGGTAGGCGGAGACCTTGGGTGACCTCCGGAAACACAGTATCAAATATATTGGAGAACGGTCACGTAAAAAGCACAATAACTCCCCGGAGGGCATATATGAAGAGGTTGATGGCAGTGGACGAGGCGAAAGAGGTATGTAGAGACCGTAGCGCTTAGAGCTCTGTTCTCTCTGACTACCCCGCTTGGGATACAGATTTTTTATGATATTTTCATGAGTACAACTAGTTTTTCTTAGCTATTATAAATGGTGAAAATATTTAGTAATTAATTTGTTCATCGCTAGCATGGTGCACTGAAACAACATCTAATTACTAGTTTAATGGCTGTAGGTTCAATTCTCAATCAGGGGTATGCTTCCTTTCACCGCTATAATAGACAAAGTTTTATTTTTTTAGCTTCACCATGTATCCCGCACATAGCAGGGTAAGCAGAGGGAACCTGGAAATCTAGTTTTACGATACTCTGCTCTCATTCAGACATTTCCGTTCCTCACACATCGTACACAATAAACTCAATATATTAAAATTGAAAATTTCAATAAAATTTTATAAATATTTTAAAAATGTATTATATAACAACTTATTTGCTTCGTTTGTTCACTCAGCTTTATCTCTCGAACTTTTTAAATCTCTTAGAACGAGATTACGGGCTGTGCAAGCGTGCTAGTATGTGCTTACGTTGTGTGCCTTTTATTAATCTTCAAGGGATTTACTAGTTTACATTATCACATTTTCTAGAGCTTACTCGGCTAGTAGAGACATTGTAGTGACAAATTACTCCACTTTTCTGTCAGAGATAATTTTATGGCGACACTCAATCTATTTTATTTATTGTTCTATATTATTCTTAAATTTGAACCCGCAAGAATCGCAGTTAGGACAATTTTTCAATTGATATAATATTTTTTTTAGCCTCACACAGTATCCCGCATAGAGCAGGGTTCCCAATTTTACGCCAAATTTTTGAAATATTGCGTTTTAAGCGACAAAATTTAAAACGGGCTTTGCCTTATTAAGTTACTAACAAAGCGATTTTTTTTAGCTTCACGCTGTATCCCGTAGTATATAGCAGAGTAGGCAGAGAGAACCTGGAAACCTAGTGTTAAGACTCCGTTCCCATTAAGACACCGTTCGCCACGGTCTATCGATTGCATCTTGAGTAGCAGAATTCAACGTCGCAAAGCGAGAAAATGAAAATATGAAATAATTCATAACCCGCATGAGAATCGAACCTACAACCACCGCGTGTACAGTGACTAGCCTCAACGGATTGCCCATATAAATTGCAAAATAGTATGAATAGGTAGTTAAATAAGTCTACTTTATCGCATTATACACTCATAGCCATATAGTGTTAGAATATTTATAAATGTCGCCACCAACAACGTCGGAGGCACTATCCAATAAAGAAAATTTAGCCTCGTATAGAAAATTACTTTGAAATACCATGACGATGATGGCTTAAGACCAAGTGTGATGTGTATTTTTATTGAAATGGTTCCGTAGTTAATAGTTTTAAGTATTTTTTAGCTTCACGCTACATTTGCACACAGTAGGGCAGGGAGAGGGAACCTAGTATTAACAAATGTCTATACTAGGTTCCCTATGCCTATCCTGTTCCGAATTCTGAAGGCAACACAAATATAATAAACACAGAAAATATAATAGCTGATATCAAGCGAAGAAAATGAAAATATTAAATATTTTTTTTGTATTTGTAACGTTTCGAAGGGTCTAACAGGATAAGCTTATAAAAACTACACTAGCTTCTAATAAATCGTTGGTTCATGAATTCTATTGTTTTTTTTTACCAAAATAGTGGTACGGATATTTTTTTTGCACTTAACCCTTATAAGAAGGGAGTTCTTCAAGTTCAAACTTCAAAGTTAATTTGCTCGGTTTCTATTGAAGATATTCATTAAAATCAAACTAATCGTTACTACTATCCATATGTTTATATAAATTATGTCAATTTTTTTTTTTTGGAAATTATAAAAAAAATAGGCAAGGATTTCAAAGGAAATCGAACTCACAGTCCACAGGTATTACAATCAGGGCATTTTACAAATTCAGCAATATAGTATCAAGCAGATTTCTACAAAGAAGGAGGCATAATTTACATAATCATAAAAAACGCTGTACAAACAACATTCAAGGGTACTTTATGGCTTACATATGTTCGGAGTTATTGGTAGCGTGGAATTCTTAAATTTTGTGTACAGGGTAGTAAGGGGTTGGTCGTATCTACTTTTTAGTAGTAGAATACAATCTAATATACCTTTAACCTTTCTTAATGCCAACTTTGTTGAAGAAAATTATACGAAATTGCAGTTTATATTGTTGTATTATGTTGTCAGTAAAAAATTATATTACAATATTTTTTTAATAATTGTAGTTTAATATAAAATAAATCATATAATATTTCAGCTTCACACTGTATCCCGCACACAGCAGGGCAGAGGATACCTCAGGCGGAACTCAACGCTGCTGTTTGCCCCAACACCAGAGCGAACAAATGAAACAAATATACATTTAAATAAATATTTCATTTCTTCGAATGAAAATCGAACTCACAACCAGTCGCGCTTACAATCACACACTTGTGCCTCTGCTCCGCGACTGGTTTTAACACAGATATTAAAGATAGATAGAAAATATAGATGTCCATTCATCATATATTTTGTGGTAAAAACTAGTCCATACAACATAGAACGCTTATTGTGGAATAGATTCATTATTTTCATGACAGTTACAAATAGTTTTGTCACTTAGAGCTAAGGTGGTGTCCTGAAACCCTAATGGAACCTAGATTTTCTTCTTTGTGGGAATGTTGACTTTTCGTATATATGTTATAGGTTATAGTTGTTTGTAATTATAGATTGTCAGGGTGATTTGCGTAATTTTTTACTTAGTTTACTTTTGTTTTTTTTTTTATTTCTGACATTAGTAAGGGGCAGTTCAAGTATTACGTAAACTAATTTATCACAATTTTTTTATTACCCCCTCCACTATGTCATCAAAAATAATCAATCCTCTTAGGTTTCATCCATTTGAGCAGACATTCAAAACAATTAAATTTCGACAAAAGTGGTTCAACTATAACATTAACATTAACTTGTTTTGCTTTGTTTATAACACGTCGAATCCTCAATCGTAACGAAGTGAAACAACAAATTGACTAACAGACTGCAGAAGAGATCGCGGTAGTTGCCTTATTTTATGAAAAAATAACGTGATGGTAAGTAATCACCGCCGCCTACGGCCCCGTGTTACACCAGATGAGCTACAGGAGAGTTGCTAGCCTTTGAAGTGGAGAGAATTTTTTTTTAGAGAAATTTGCTTTTTGAATGTACCCAAATCGTATCGACCTGGAAACACTGCCGCTGATAGACTATTTCATAGTTATGTGCAACGTGGAAGGTCCTACGAAACCGCATAGTAGTGGAGTGCCACATATCCAGACGGCGCCGTTGATATTTGAGTTTGTGACGTACTGTTAGACATTCGGCGCCCGGTATCAGGTTAAACAGTTCTCTAGAATACTGCCCTAGATAAATGCGGTAGTGGACGCACAGCGAGGAGATGTCTCTACGTAAAGCCAATGTGTCAAGTCTTTCATATATCATTCAATCACTAACGATTCGAATGGCTCTACGTTGTATGTGACCAAATGGTTCAAGCTGATACTGCGGTGCACTAGCCCAGAGATCAGAATTTTACTTCATATGTGGCCTATACAGGGCCAATCAGTATTTTGGCGTGTTAAAATCCTCTAGCATGTCGTTGAGCGATTGCTGATTGAGCGATGGCGAAAGCTATACTGATTGTCATTGATCAATCGATAATTCTGCAGATAAACCAAGAGCTGGCTATATATTATGCTCTCCAACACTTTTGAGACCATGGAGGTGATTGCAATAAGCCTGTAGTTAGATGGATCGGAGCCATTGCATTTCTTCGGGATTGGGTGGATAAAAGCGCTCTTCCATGAATCTACACTGGACGAGCTGGACTTCACTGACTGAACAAGAGTGCTGAAATAAACGCCTTATCACCAGCGAGTTTTAAGGAGCATATGATCGAAGCACTAAAGGAAAAATGCCATCTGGCCCGCTCGACTTGTGGATGTCCAAATAAGACAGAGGTCGCCAAACAGCTTTTTGGCTGACTTTAACTTCAAGCATTGAACTCTGGCACCTCTAAATGGTCGGTGGCATTGTTCCTCGGTCATTCACAGTCGAGTTCGAGGCATAGGCAGGCTCACGAGGTCAGCTTTCTCTTTCGCCGTATGGACAAACAAGTCTTTTCGTATGCGTAAAGACGAATGCGAAGCAGAAGCGAAAACTGGCTAAAGTTGCCAAGTGCAGCCTTTGAGAGGGCCAAAAACTGATAAGTTCCGGACAGGTTAGTTATCAAGCTTCTCACTGATTTTGACGATGTGCTCGAACCTTGCTCTGGCAATTTGCCATTTACAGTACCTAAAGGCTCAGTTATACTTCTTTGTTAAGAAAGCTTTCACCTTCGGATTCTTAGTGACCAGTGCCTCAGTCCAGATTTGATATGTCTTGCGTTTGCTAAAAGCAGCAAATTTTCAAAACTTATCAAACCAAGGTGACTTACCCCCGATCGGCACTACAACGCTAGGAATATAAAATTTCATAACCCAGCAAGACCACGTCGGGAACAGCAGCGGCACTGGTACTAAGCTAATACTAAACCTATTCATTATTTGGGGAAATCCCCGAAAATGCAAAATATATGAATCTTTCTCAATATGGACATATGTATATAAATGTAGGAATAGTAAATAGGAATGAAATTTCACGATGATGATCATTTAAATAAAAAAATATTTGTAAAAACAAAAACCCCGACTGCATCAAACTAAAAAGAATATAAATAAGCCCAATAGTTTATTAGGTTTAACAGTCGGGACCTCTTTAAAATATTCGGGGTTCCTGGTAAAGATTTTATTGATTGAAGAATTACTTATAGGTCCCATATTTTTTTGTTAGAATTTATTATGGTAATGATAATTATGATATACCTTTTTGAAATCCTAGAATTGAGCTCTTGAATTTGATACCCATATTGTAGTATTCGAAACGAAATTTTTTTTTTTCACTAAGTCCAATGGCGTCCCACAGCCGCCATGATTATTTTTTATTAACGTCACCTATCTAAGAACACTTGGGCTGCTAAGACGAATCTAACGATACCTCAAATATGTAAATCCGTTCAGCGGTTCTGGGGATACGAGGTAATAAAGAATATTACATACATACAAGATACGCGCGAAAAACATAACCCTTCCTTAGCAGTCGGGAAAAAATGTAAAAAAATATATAATTTAATATTTTTTTTTTTATATTTTCTATACTTATTTTATTCTAAAATAATGTAGAATAAGCGTGAGATAGAAAAACACTCTTTTAGGTGGAGTTTTAATACATGAATGAATTTGTAAATTATTTTTTTTTACATGTCATGTAACACCAAAGTCGATCTTGTATATATAAAATTGTTCTAATTGCATTTCTAATAATAAATGCGAATAATAAATGCAGCGGCACAGCGTGTGATTAATTAATAAATGCAACGATTATGGGTTCGACTCCTACTTGAGGGAATAAGAATATAAAGCGCAGCGTTGAAATCCGCCACTCTACACGCAATGTCTCCCAAATTCGGCGGAAAGTGGGGAACGGAGTGTCTTAATAATAACTTCCCTCTGCCTACCCTACTGTGTGCGGGATACAGCGTGAAGCTAATTTTAGAAAATAATAATAATATAATACTAAAACCCAGCACTACACATTTACAAGGACATACAATTTACTGCAAATAAATTCTTGGCGCAATGTTGAGAACATCCTATATAGCTGTGCATGTATGTACGTGTGTATGTAAGTGTGTGGTTACACACTGAAACAATTTAGGAGACGCAGCCAAGATGCAATGCGGCGTTTCGTTTCCTTTCAAGATATATTATATCTCCAAAAGCTTTATATTAGTATGGTAACGTTATATTAATTTATATTGGAAAACATTGTTAGAATTACATAATTAAAAACAAATTGAAATCAGTTTCTCGATGCATCTACGCACACAGTAGGGTAGGAAAAGGGAGTTTAGACACTCTGTTCTCCATTAGAACTGAACTTTTCTTTTTATATTTCATCTCCATTTTTTTCTATTTCCACATTATATTTCGTATATAGCGGGTAGGCTGAGAAAACCTAAGAATCTGTTCCGTGGAGGAAATCAATGTCGCTTTGTCTTGTTACCCTAGCGCAGATTAAAAATTCCCCTGATAGGGAATCGAATCTACGGCGCGCGTACAGTAGAATGCTGTGCCGCTGCTCTAAGACTATGATAAAAATGTTAAAATATATAAGTACATATTATTTTTATATATCAATATAGGCGGTGCTTCGTGTAGAAGATTCAAAGAAAAATGTAGTTCAAAAAGTTTTTCATTATATTTTGTTTTGATGTTTTGCCCTCTATATAAATACAAATATCGCCAAGTTGGCATCAAACCCACAACCACTACGTTTATAGTTACAATAGGAACGCCTTCTCATTGCGCTACGACAGCCTGACTGTCGTGGACGGACTTTTTTGCTCTTTATGTGTTCTTTATGCTCTGTATCCCGCACACAGCAGGGTAGGCAGAGGGAACCTAGTGTTAAGACACTCCGTTCCCCACTTTCTGCCGAATTCTGGAGGCATTGCGTGTTGAGTGGCAGAACTCAACGCCGCGCTTAACCTCG
>DWQW01001526.1:0-32932 GCA_018249695.1 Heliconius erato demophoon | reverse complement strand
AGAGCGAAGAAATGGAAATATAAATTTAAGTAAATATTTCATCTCCTCGAGTGGGGATCGAACCCACAACCAGTCGGTTTTGCAGTCACACCTCGTGCCGCTGCGCCACGACCGGCCTCAAAAAAAATGTATAATACAAATTTAACAATTAAGCAATAATTAGCATAACCTACCAAAATAATCTGTGTAACCAAAATATAGTCAGGTGCTTTTTACTTGTATCTATTTTGTAAATCGTATTTTAAAAAGACAATTAAGATGCGCGTGCGCCAACGCACAACTAACTTTTTTTCAACTTCACGCTGTAACTGCATATATGGTGTAGGCATAGAAACAGTAGTATCAAGACACTTCGTTCCCAAGTTTCCGCCCGATTAAGAGTTGAATTGCAATTATTTATTTCTTAGAATATTTAACAAATGTAGATACAAATTAACAAACAGATAAGTTATTAAAATAATAAAAAAAAAACTATTACATTTCTATAACTTTGAATAAAACGAAAAACGACAATATATACAAACACATGTTAACTATACAACAAAATCAATCCTATAAAACTATCACACAACAAAAACAAACTAGCACAAAGTAAAAAAAAAGCGAAGCGACGCCACAAACTTGGACGATTACCATATTTACAACTTATAAAGACCTGAATGAAGATCGCGGCAAGACAAGGAGGAATTTAAAAATAAAAAAATACTATTCAAAGTTCAAAGTCAGGAACCTCCATTGTACTAATTACGCGGCAGACGGCGCGCTTTCACTCTCGCCCGCCCAGCGCCGCCCGCCACGTTTTAATTATTTTTTTTAGCGTCTCGGCGTCTGGCGGGCTTGGAAAAATTGTGTTGAGGTTAAGCGTGATGTGTTTTTTTGTTTTTTTTTTTTAATAAAAAAAAATTATATTGATTTGTTGTTGGATGTGGTTGATGTGTTTTAATTTATATATGTATTTTAAATAAGTTTTTAGTGTGATTGTTTTTTATTTTGCTAAATATTATAGTTATTTAATTTAAACATTAGGTAATGTTGCCATATCACAAAATTAAAAATATTTTTTTATTTAGTTTTTTTTTATAACAAATAATATCTAATTAAAATGATTTCATATTCACACGTTATTATTAACTTAAACAATAAAATAATATATTATTTTCGACAAAACGTCGTATCCACACAAATTGCGCGCGGCAGTTAGCGAAGTTCGCGCTCCGCTCAATCTTTGATACTTTCTTCGTGCATTTTTTTAGCTCGCCTTATTAATGAAAAGTAGGTTACTAACTTGGTTCGCTTTAAGAATGAAAGTTACGGCCACGTTGCCGTAGGTCGACGAACTTCCAGCTGTCTTTTGTTTTTGTTCTGAGTTTCCTCAACCCCTCGACTTTTTTACTATTATCAATTACAATTAGATTAATTATTATATTTGACTTTTACGTATTGACGTGAAATATGAAACAGCAGCGTTTAAATTACCAAAATCCATTGTTAAAGCATAATGTATCAAAAATAAACATTATAGACCATTTCCGGATTATTGAGATCAATCGTGGTGCAGAGGCACAAGTGTGTGACTGTAAACGCAACTGGTTGTTTCGATTCCTAGTCGAGAAAATGAATGAAAGTGGGAAACGGAGTGTCTTAACACTAAGTTAATACAGCGTGATTCAAATTGATTCAAATTTCTGTTCATATATTTCAAATCATCTTCACACTGTATCCCGCATACAAAAAAATGGGCAGAGGGAACCTAGTGTTAAGACACTCTGTTCTCGACTTGCCGAATTTTTCAAGGTATTGCGTATAAATGTTCATAAATAATAATTCATTCTTCCTAGTGTGGATCGAACCCACAACTAGTCGCGTTCACAGTCACACTCAGTGCCCCTGCGCCACGACTGGCCTCATTTCAAACATTTAATCATATTTAATCTTAAAATTTAAAAATCAAACGTCATTGACATTTATTATTAATAATGAAATACATATATCGACATCCACATATAAAAATACACAAAGCTGTACCACAGCATCATTAATTATCTATTAAAAAATAATCCTTTTATATGTCAAAACCTATTGAACGACACGAGAGGACACAGGATTACCTGAACTAAGACTCGTAAAAAATAAACCAAACAAACATCGTCAGTACAAAAGGGAACCCCAAGTTTTTTTTTTTGGGGTATAAAAAAGTTCACCTCTATACGTAAATTGACTTTTTTGGCACTTTTAATGTTATACGTGTGGTAAATGGGAGAAAGTCACTAAATATAACTAATTTATATAAATTTTGCAATTTACATTTTGAGGCCAGTCGTGGCGCAGGGGCACAAGCGTACCACTTTAAACGTTCCTGAGTTCGAAATCAAACATTTGGAATCGAAAATGAAACATTTAATGTTTTCCTCAATCTGTTGACAAGGTAAAGCGCGGCATTGAGTTCTACCACTCAACTCGCGACGCCTCCTGATTTTGGCAGAAAGTGGGAAACTTCTACTTAATGTGAACTTCGTTTTTATGGGAACGATGTGTATTCACACTAGATTCCCAGGTTCCCTCTGCCTACTCTGTTATATCTAGGACACATCGTGGAGCTTAAAAAATATAATAATTTTATCAACATTATTATAATTTGAGGGTAGATTATAGATCATGAAGTTGTGATTACGATAAAGATCAAAAAGATGTTAATATTATGAATACGAGTATGTGCAGGTTTGAGATTTATAACTATTCAGTAAAACACATAATTACATAAATTTATATAAAAGTCCAAGATAAAAATATACCTTTCATATTACAGCCATAGAAAATTATAATATTTTATTTGTGCCACTTGCAATTTTTCCGTTAACACTCAAATGCCAGGCCCCATCTAAACGACCAACGGAAGTACTTTGTGCCTCTTCACACATGCCTCGGGCAATACGTCGATTAAATCTTCCTGAGAATGCTTGCATAATAATCATCTTCTAAAAGTCTAATGCAATCTCGGATTACCCTTGCCCTTATAAAAAAACCATTTTTGGCCACCCTTTCTCTACCTGGGGGTGACATTTTTTATTCACACTTCCGACAAAGTCTCATATGCAAAAAGAACTGTTATTTCTTTGATATCCCATCGGAAATAATAATTATATGCATAATAGACCGGATTAAAGGGTACTAGGTTTCTGTGAGTGACGTTTTTTTCTGTTCCTGTCACCTTTCTTTTGCATTATAAAATGTTTGAATACTTATTTGTGCGTAGTAGCCTTTTTAATACTATGCATTACAACGCAAGCTGTATCCAAATCCAAATGTGAATGACATTTTTTTCTATCGATCGAATTAACATAATTTTTGGTAAATAACAGTTACGATTTGTTATTTCTACATTATACAATATTTTCCTTATATCCATATACATCTTTTAACGGTTACCCTCGATCACTGTAGGTGCAAATCTGGCGCGTTATAAATTTCAAACAATAAAATACTTGAGTAAGCAGAACGCGAAGTAGGTGCGGTACAATAAAACCCGGCCGCTATCTCGGCATGCGACCTCTTGACTTCAATCAAATAATTACTGCCCCACGGTCGAATACACCCCCCATACTAAAAATATTCAAAATGGTTGAAATCTCGATTGAAATACAGATAAAATATCTAAAGATTTCATTGAAAAATTATGTAAATACATTTTCTATAAAATATCCATGTTTATAATTATGTTAATTTATAGGATTTTTAGAAACAATACTATTGTATTTTTTTTAATATTTGCATATTCGTATCTCATATCATTTGTGTTTTTATTTATTATTTCAAAGAGTAAACAATAAAACATTTTAAAAATGCTAATAATAATATCCTATACTGTTACAACGAACTCCACGCTGCAAAAACCCTTGACACACCGCATAACCCGAATAACAATAGGATGCAGATTCGGAATCTGTTAAGATAAATAATACATTTTGATTTATAATGGAAGTAAAAAAATACTCTTCATTTATCGAGAATGCATAAATAGACCCTATTATTGGATATCGGGAAGTGCAAAATATGGGTGTAACTTTTTTTTATAACAGTTGAATACGTGTCAGTGGACGGGTTAACTTACGAGGGATAGATTTTTTTTTATGAATCAGACACAAGGTACATTCAAAACAGTTCAAAAATATTTTACGGATGTATTCAATAGTGATTTGATTTATTCCAGTGACATGCAGATGTAAGAGTCCTCGTTAGATTTATATGACTGCTGTTTTCTCATTGATATCGCGTTACGCATGATCGGTCATGTCGATCGGCAGTTAGTGACTATTATTTTATTTGTGAGGGATCTAAAATAAAAATATTTTTAATAAATATAAAATCAGCTTCACGCTGTATCCCGCACACAGCAGGGTAAGCAGAAGGAACCGAGTGTTAAGACACTCTGTTCCCCACTTACTGCTGAAATCTGGAGACATTCCGTGTTGAGTGGCAGAACTCAACGCCGCGCTTAACCTCGACACCAAAGCGAAAAAATGGCAATATAAATTTAAGTAAATATTTCATCTCCTCGAGTGGGGATCGAACCCACAACCAGTCGGTTTTACAGTCACACCTCGTGCCGCTGCGCCACGACTGGCCTCTTTTAATAAATATATAGATATAAATAGTGTATTTGTAAATATCTTAGAACATTACGTCCAAAATACACGCTAGCATAGCTTGCATACGAATGAAGCTTAGAGGCGCTATCTAAATCCCGTGTTGATAAAGTAATCTGCATAATAAAAAGATGCTGCCGGAAATACAAATGCAGTGATAGTGGGACAATAGAGGACGCCGAGGAAGGGTGGTCATTGTCTGAACTTACGACTCCAAATTAATGAGCACTCGCAAAAAATACACAACGCGATATACTATCTCGAACACAGGTTCTCAAATTGTACTCTTTACCTGTATATAGGTGTACTTGTAAATTTATTAAACAACATATGATTATTACATATTATTAATTTTTAGATGTCTGTTACGCATTTATAGGTTTTAATTATGTTTAAAATGTATAATAAAACATCGTAATAAAAAAAAACAATTCCAAAAATACAAATTAATTAAATTGAGCGAAACATGCTCAGTTAAATTACTTTTTTCACTCTTATAACTAATTTTAATCCTTACTCTACTCTTTGAGAAGCGCTGTACATTACAGCTACCTACTGATCTAATTTCCATGCGCATACGCCGAAGTAGCGAAGGGGTTAACTCTTTATTCAGTTTCTATTCACGATGTTGCATTTATTAAGTTTGGGACTCATAAGTTTAGTATGTAACAAATGTTTGATTCGAAAACACCAGTTCTAAGGTGCAAGTGATATTAAAGAACTAAATAAGTGTAAAGTGATAAAGAAATATGAAGAAAAATTTGAAGATGTAAGAATCGGCGAAAGTAGGAGTACTGTATACTGCATACATACAAACGGTACTGCATACATATAAATGAAACGGGAAAATTATATTCTTGGCGTTACTTTTAATTTTACTTCAGAGTGTTAAGTTTTTTACATGAGTCAAGGTCCTTTCATGAGGATAAGGTGAGGTATTGTCTTATATTCATTGATTCATTGATATTGATTGATTATTGATTTCCAATTATAAAAAATATTATATAATAATATGTAATAATAAATATTATATAATAATAATGAGGCCAGTCGTAGCGCAGGGGCACAAAGTGTGACTGTGAATCGACTGGTTGTGGGTTTGATCCCCACTCGAGGAGATGAAATATTTACTTAAATTTATATTTCCATTTCTTCGCTCTGGTGTCGAGGTTAAGCGCGGCGTTGAATTCTGCCATTCAACACGCAATGCCTACAGAATTCGGCAGAAAGTGGGGAACGGAGTGTCTTAACACTAGGTTCCCTCTGCCTACCCTGCTGTGTGCGGGATACAGCGTGAAGCTGATTTAATTCTTGATTTAATTTTAATTTTATTATATAATAATAATTAATATAATAAAAATGATTAGATTCTGAGAGAATTGATTTTTTGTAATAACTTTGTTAAAAACTGTTAAACGTCACACATTCTATACATAGATATTACTTTCTTTTTTCTTTATAAAATGTTGTATTAGACTATTTTACGAACAAAATGAACTATTTTTTTTGGATGTGATTATTTAATAGTATTCTAATTTCTTTCCCTCTAGATTTTTTCTCTCTGGATTCCAAAAAAAAAATTTTAAAACTATCAAAATAAAAACAAACAATCAAACATATTTTAACATAATTCAGATTTTCACTTAACGAATTTTATGAAAAGGAATGCCTGACATGTTTCAAAAACCATTGGTCCCTGCAATAAAATTATATACGCCTACCAAATAAAACGACGTCCCCTCAACGGCATTCTGCATGCAAAATTTAATTTTACAATCCGAACCATTTCAATATAGGTAATATTCGGAATTTATGTTCCGTATTCGAATTTGAATGTCGTCCCTTACATCATAAATTTGTTGCAGCCTTCACGTTTATAACTATAGTTTTACGAAGTTAACTATCTGAAAATAATATAAAATAAAAGATATTGTAATATTATTTATTTATACTATTTTATAATGCTAGTAATGTACTTGCTATGTTTAAAGTTATACATACATACATTAATATTATGTAAGGATAAGTAAGCGGCGTTGAGTTCCGCCACTCAACAAGCAATGTCTCCAGAAATTGGCGGAAAGTGGGGAACGGAGTGTCTTAACACTAGGTTCCCTCTGCCTACCCTGCTGTGTGCGGGATACAGCGTGAAGCTTAAAAAAGATGAAAAGAATTATGATTATTAGAATTACATAACTACTTAGTATATTTTAGATATCTAAATATCTATATCTCAATAAATAACATATTATAAATCGTATTAAACAGTATAATATCTAATATTCACCGTAAAAATAAATCAAAAGCGCCTCAAACAACAATTAATACAATTACGGGGGTGAGGGAAGAAAACACTGCGTTAAAGTCGTGTTAAAAGGCAAAGTAATACAATTTTCCCGCCTTTTTCTCCCCCGCCTAATTACAAGTCATTTTATTAATAAAAGAGATCGTTACAATTAGGGTGGTATCACTTAATGAACGCTAAATAACCATCTCGGTATTTTTTTATATCGCATCTGCATTCAAATTGCTTGACAGAGAATAAGTGATAATATTTTCCTTAAGCTTACGATAGCTGGAGCTTATAGAAAGATTTCGTATGAATTTTATTTTTTTTTATTATCTGTGCAGACAGAGTTTTACGCTGTGTCCCACACATAGCAGGGTAGATCGAGGGATCCTGGAAATAGGTAGTGTTAAAACACTCTGCTCCCATTAAGACACTTCCCGTTCTTCACTTTCCGCCGAATTCTGGAGGCATTGCGTTTCGAGTTGCGGTACACAACGCCGCATTTATTGTGTATTAATAAAATTATTTGAATTTAATATTTTATAATAAAATATAAATAAAAAAATCATGTAAAAAAAACATTTCTCTGATTCACTCGTCATAAATTATATCAATAACCATATTATAATATACAGCCCACCAAAAATATTTAACCATCAAATGGTCATGGGCTCACGGGTCAACCATTCACAAAAAAAAAAAAGTATATATATTTGAATAACGAATGATATACGGTTTGTTTATTGGCGGGCTTGTTCGTTCCTTTTTTGAATGACATTATTCCGGTGACCGGCGCGCGTCAGGGGCGATTGGGCGATGACCCCTCGGCCTCGTGGCTACTTATGTACAAACTTTGTAATATTTTCGCAGCTCGGCCCAACCGGTTCGGGGGCAGTGAATTTTACGTGTAATTTGTGATTTAATGTCGCGCGTGCCTTGGTTAGGGGATTTTAGCATATATTATAATCTATTATGCTAAAAAATTTAGTACGCCAGTCGTGGCGCGGCGGCGAAGTGTGACTGTAAAATCGACTGGTTGTGGGTTCGATCTTCACTTGAGGAGATGAAATATTTACTTAAATTTATATTTCCATTTCTTCGCTCTGGTGTCGAGGCTAAGCGCGGCGTTGAGTTCTGCCACTCAACACACAATGCCTCCAGAATTCGGCAGAAAGTGGGGAACGGAGTGTCTTAACGCTAGGTTCCTTCTGCCTACCCCGCTGTGTGCGGAATACAGCGTGAAACTGATTTATATTATAATCTATGTCGATATTCGATATGGAGATATGCTTTAGAGCTTATTGAAAGTATGCTTTTATAACCTAAAAAGAGCTAGAAGCGACTTTTAGAATCAATAATCCATACAATTAACACCCTTTATGTTTAGATGCCAAAAAAAACAACGTTAAAACTTCCATTATAGATAACTGTTTGAGAACGGAATATATTAACAAACGTATACATAATATATGGATATACCTATGATCGGAGTTCCGAAATGAAATGCAAACGCTATTATTTTGTCGGAAATTCGTATTGCGGCCCTCCCGAGGTGCCCTC
This sequence comes from Heliconius erato demophoon, assembly GCA_018249695.1. Taxonomy (NCBI): domain Eukaryota; kingdom Metazoa; phylum Arthropoda; class Insecta; order Lepidoptera; family Nymphalidae; genus Heliconius; species Heliconius erato. The sequence goes on along the minus strand of DWQW01001526.1, from coordinate 24,439 downwards.
CGGATGAAAAATGAGGAAACTTTCCCTCTCCGTGTTTACTTTAACACTAGTTATATAAAAAGGAGACCCGAAACAATCCCTTTTATGTGATATATAGCGATGGAGGTTTGGGAATAGATATCTTTTTTATTTGACTATAATGTATTTTTATTTATGAAGAAGCCTTTCTTAGTATCTATCTATACACGCGTTGCTTGTAATGTAAACTTTGCTTAATTATATTATAATTATTAATTACTTTTATGTACATTTTTTTATATTAAACATCCTACTTATTCCGATTAATTACAACTTTAAAATTATTAAACTCAAATATCTAGAAGTAATCAATATATAATTAGAAGTACCAGAAAGCACCTGGAAAATCTTAATCATATATTAAATTTCTAATTTGTATAGATTTATTTATTTTAAATAGCATTCCTAATTTGTTACTTATTGTATATAATTATATTAAAGTTAATGTTAATAAAAAATATGTTTTGTAACCTTATTGCAATATATAGTTACCAATTGTAATATGAAAATAGAATATAAATCCAAATTATACCTAAATCTAAATAGAATATACCAGAGTGTCATGCACTTTTAGTACAAAAAAGTTCGTAATGCTGAATCACTAAGTAAGTTGACAGTGAAAATTAAAACAAAAGTTATATTTTATTAATCCAAGAACTCAAAGGTAAAGGCGGCCCTCGTTAATGGAGCTCACACACAAAAACATAAGAAAAAAAAGCAACGACAAAGGGTTCATAAAATGAAGGCTACAAAAAAGTCAAGCGTCGGCCTTATAGGTACACATCACCTGTGTCTGTAGTTGGGAAACGTCACGAAAATGCTGCGTACGTACATAACGTTCGGACCCCCACTCACACTAGCACAGCCACGAACATATAGGCACATAGTGCACACACACGCGCACACCCACACACGGCATATGTGGCATACGTGTGAGCGAAATAGGGTTATAGTGGGTAGAGTGGGCGCGAAAGGGACAGTGTTTGCAGGACGAGCGATACAACAAATCAATACGAGCGGTGGTGACCGGTAGCCTGTGTCACTACACCTCGCCCCCCCTCCCGCCGCGCTCGCCGCCCCCCACCCCCCCACAGACCGCACGCCTCCACCTACATTGTCAACTGCCACAGAGCAAGTCGCCTTCTAAAATTGTCCAACGTATTTGTTGGTTTTCCTTTGTTAGAGTTTGCTTTCATCTCGAACAGTTCTTAATCAATCTAAATTAATCGTGCTATTCAAGTTGTACTATGACTACTTTATTCGATAAATTGGTCTTAACGTGGGATGCTTGGTTGTATACTAGTTTGTTGCTAAATATTTAAGTTTTGTGAATTTAGTAAAATACCTATTAACGTAGCTATTAAAACATTTTTTTTTTCAATTTCACGCTGTATCCCGCATGTAGCAGCTTAGGTAAAAGCCTAGTGTTAAGACACTCCGCACTCCACTTTCCTCTAAATTCTTAAATGTAACAAAAATTTCTAATTAAAACAATTATGAATTATATATCAATATAATTAAGTTGATCTTTATTATCTTTTTATATTTTTCTATTTAATTCATATAGTTTGATTTGTGGAATAGCGTATGTGGTTATTTTGTTTCCATACACCCCAACCATATTGTAGAGTAAAATAAAAATTTAAATCATCTGTAAAAATTACTCTGTGTGAAAAATCCGCTTGACCGCGCGTATGGAAAGCACAGCGGAACTCTGGGCGTAGAAACTTGATACTTTGCTAACTTTTAAAAGGAAACCTCGCAGATACAAATATTAAAAACACATTTTGGATTATGTTATTGTACTTTTATTCTATGACATTTAAAAGCTTAGAAAATATAATTCTTGTTTTTACATGTTATAATAAAAGATATTTAAAATAATACAAGTAAAACGAAAATGTATTTTGTAAAAACTTTATATACAATCAGAAATGCGGGTCTAACATTCCAGTTCATCGGCAAGGGTTCTTGGTGTCATAAATAACGTCTGTTTATAAGGGGTGGGTGGTTTTACAGTTTATCCGTATGCCCTCAGTCCCTCCGAGGGCAGTGAATTACGAAGGGTTCGTGGACATCGCGTTGCTAGGATACGGAATATGGCGGCCAGTTTGAGTGAGATTATTGTTCCTTTTTGTATACAATAGCTAAGTAATAATAACGGTGTGCTTAGAAATAGATGTGTGGAATATTTTAGTATATAGATACATGAATAGCTTTCTGTGTAATAAGTTTTGACTATATTTGTAATTATATTTTATTTAAAAAAAAAACATATTTTATTATGATAAGCTCAATTTTTATTATCAAACACTATAAATCTCTTATATGAATGTGTTTAAATAACAATATTTACTGCCAGTTTTATAATTAGGATATTTAATCCTAATAAAGTAACAATAAGCGCGAGAACTACACAAAAAAGCTCAAAACTTTTCCCTAAGTTTTCAAGAGCAGTAAACTTGATAAGTAAATAAAATCACAAGTCTATTTAAAGTGTTTTTGTCACATTGTTCTTAAATGTGACGAATAAACTCAAACAATATTTTATTTATATTTTTTGTAAACTTCACGCTGAATTTCGCATATAGCTGGGTACGAGAGAGAACCTAGTGGTGCCCACTTACCGCCGTATTTTCCAGGCATTGCGATTTCGTGGCGTATATCAACGCCGTGCTTTTGCCTTGGTACCAAAGCGAACAAATGAAAATATTAATAAATAATAATTCATTCTCCCGGGTAAGGATCCAACCCGCAACCATCGCGTTACAATCACACGCTTATACCCCTGCGTCACGACGACCTTCTCCATAATTATAGTACAATATTCAAACACGACAACAAGTAAAGCTATAAAACAAAGTTGTTTCAATACTTCAAAATCAATAGCCGCCTGACCAACGTGTATACATATAAATATACTGTTTTACCCTTATGGCCGGCACGGTCCGCCATCTTGGATCCCACCCCCGCCCACTCAATCTTACCCCAACCACCCGATCTTAGGGGCCTTTCAAAGACCGAAACCTACTAATACTAATGTCCTCCTCGTATGCGTGTGTGTGTGTAGTCAACCTGTTTTGGCTCAATTTGATTTGGGCTTTGAATTTTCAAAGGCTTTCTCGTAATGCTAGATGGTTGTGTGTATAATATATTTGTATATAATATGTACATTGTAAATATATTTGCTTGGAACTTTATAAGAACCTTCTTTGGTTTTATAATATTATTAGATTTTTTTTTATATACTAATTATATCATCTGTTAGATATTTAGAATAGAAAACGTTGATATTAATCTATTTCTACATTTTACGAATACTTATCTACAATTTTTTTTAATTTACGTAATGGCATTGAATAACATAAATTAACTTTTATTATAATGTAAGAGTTTTTGTTAAATTTGTCATTTTTAAATAACTCCGTGATACGATATCATGGAAAGGTACATTTTATAAAATTTAATACAAATATACTTAAAAAAAAAATTCACAGTGATACAAAAATATTTTAAACAAAGAGTTCCTTAATTCCATAAACCAGTATATCCGTAGAGTCGATATTAAAGTGAATATTCATAATAATTTAGTTACGTTATTTTACGATACATTTTACGGCGTCTCTTTATGACTTGTTATGTACTAAAGCACAGATTTCGTAGCCGGTTTGCTCGTGAATAACTTAGTAGGTCATATACCTACTTACAAGTAAAACTTACGACTTACCTAGAGGTAACCTAGAGGTATTTGACAAATAACATAGATTTACGACTTTAACAAGGCCAGTCGTGGCGCAGGGGAACAATGTGTGCCTGTAAATCGACTGGTTGTGGGTTCGATTCCCAGTCGAGGAGATGAAATATTTATTTACATTTATATTTTCATTTCTTCGCTCTGGTGTCGAGGGGAAAGCGCGGCGTTGAGTTTCGCCATTCAACAGGCAATGCCTCCAGAATGCGTCTTAACACTAGGTTCCCTCTGCCTACCCTGCTGTGTGCGGTATACATTATGAAATTGAAAAAAAAAACAGATTTAAAATGTGGAACGAAGAAACACGATTGATTATATGATTTAGGAATTAACTTAACAAAGGATTTTCTGTTGAACGCCTTTATGTTACTTATATATTTTTTTTATTTAAATTCAAATATTTTAGATAATCTGTCGTAAACATATTTTTACTTAATATATTTTTTTATTTTATTCTTAGGTAGGTATATCTTTAATTTTGAAAGTGAATGGAGACCCGTGTTAATATATTTATTTATTTTCGCTCAATTTATAATTATAACACATCTTTATGGTTTTCTTTTTAACTTCACGCACATAGCAGATTAAGCAGCGGGAATCTGGAAACCTAGTGTTAATACACTACGTTCCCAATAAAACACTTTCGTTTCTGCTGAATTCTTGAGGGAGTGCGTGTTGATTAGTGAAACTCAACGCCGCGCCGTGCCTCGTTACCAGAACAAGGATATCCATTTCCTCGAGTGGGACTCGAACCCACATCGCATTACAGTCGTACGTTTTTGTCCTTGCAATATTGCTAGTCTCTCTTTGAGACAAAACTGGCCTCATATGATGTACATAAAGATTTATAATGTTATCTGTTTTATACTATTTATTATTTTCCTATTACTATTTATACGGAAATAAAGTCCATAAATCTCCGAGCACAACTGTGACTAAAACCTTTCAATCTAATCAGCAACCCAAGCTTTACTCAGCCGTAATTGACGTAGCCCAAACCCATACAAAATAGACTGATGCATTACCGAAATAAAAGATTCACAGCCCCCCCAAGGAACCCCCATCGACACGCTTGCTAAACACAAAACCCCGAGGTGCACATACGTAAAATATTCAGTCGCCACGCCGATACATCATTCATTCGTCGGCCGAGATCGGTTCGACACCAATCTTCCATTTGGCAAGAAAATCGATACACCTCGTGGCCATATAAGCATTCCGGGGGAGGCAGACGGGGTGTCTTAAGGGGAGCTAAGGTTTAGTCCCGAATATTGAATTTCCCTTGGGACAAACCCGTTTCGCTTTGTCCCTTCGGCCGGGGTCGTATAGGCCCTGATGCCCGGGCGACCTACCTACGTCTGTAGCCTCCCACACATCGGTGGAGCACGTTGTACGGCTGTACGGCTATATGGCGTGCGTACGTTTGTGCGTAAGTGTTTGATAATAACATTGCCAGGCTACCAGCTATACGTGACTTTCAGAGCTTACGCAGGGACGCTATGTGCCCTCTAAACTGAATATATATATATATGTGCTATGTGAGTATTTGAGGCATTCGCCCTCTGTGTGATATACGGAGTCACTCTGAAGCCTCTAAATTAGGTCTCTTTAAATAAAACGGCATACGCAACCGCATTAATAAAATTCAATTTTATACTTACCTTGCTCTTGCTTGAAATTTTTATTTGATTTCATTGAACATTTTTAATTCGATTCAAGTTTTTTTCTTGTGACTTCTTTGTTCTTTTCATAAAAAAGGTTTATGCTTGTTTCTACTAAAACAAAAATAGGTGTATATGTCCATTTTTTCTGCTTCAAGATACATCCCGCATTTACTAGAATAGACAGCATAGTGTTGAGACACTCCGCTCCTCAATTTCCGCCGATTCTTGAAAATCCGAAGAATTCAAAATCATAAACATTTAATTTCCTCCAGTGGGATTCGAATCCACAACCCATCGCGTTTACAGTAACACTCTTGTGCCCCTGCGCTACAACTGTTCTCGAATAAATCTATGAGTTATCATTTTCACATTAAACCTAATTAATACTTGTTAATAAAAAAAATATTTCTTTGTTTTAATGTTTTTTAAATATCCACTTTGTGTAATGCAAACAATTTTTATACCAAAGAATATTAATAGCATTCACGTGAGCCAGCTCTTGAAAAATTTTACAGCAGACTTCATTTAAGTCCTCGCTTGTAATATTATACATCGTTTGTGATAAAAACACGTAGAAAAAAATTACTTTTTAACCGACTTCTCTAAAAAGAGGACGTTATCAATTTAACAGGTTTTTTTTTAATTTTTTTTCTACTTCACAACTTTTGACTGGGTGAACCGATTTTGATGATTCTTTTTTTTATTTCGATGTCATTTGGTCCATTTCTAACACTTTTATTTATATAGAAAATCATATGTCTTATATTTGAATTAAGTATATGCGCGAAAAGTGGACAAATAACTAAATGTCCCACCAACCCATTTTTTTTTATTGGAAAGGATACACTTCAAAGGAAATTAGATGGGAGTTTGGTTAGGTTCTGATTATAGAATCCAGTTGAAGTAGGTTTTTTCTTTGTTAAAAATTATAATTATTACATACACAGATAAAGATAGAGTATACTACAAAAATTATATTAAAAAAATCTTTTCGCTTTTAAATCATTAATATTTAAAAACTATAAAAATACGTGTCGTAAGCATCTTAGTATATTTAGAGTATATACAGCGCTTTCAACCCCATGCCAACTATTCCCTGCTTTATTTGTTTCACTTGGATAATATATAGTGTGATGTTTATTTGGAACGTACTATACGAAAAGGCATAAACAAGATCTAGTGATTGATGTTTGTCACTAAGTGTTAAAGCCAGGCACTAACTAGAATATAGCAGATTAGGCAGAGGGAACCTCGAAATCTAATGTTAAGACTCTTCCGTTTCCCGTAACGTGGCGTAACCCAACGCCGCGATGTGCCTTGTTACCAGAAATCGAGTGGGAATCGAACCCATAACCTGTCGCTTTTAGAACCCCCTGCGTTAGGACTGGCGTCGAAAAATAAATCTTTTGTTCTAATCTATAATTCTTATCTTTTACGTATTCGTAGTAGTAACAAAAATATTTCTATAAACCTGAGTTTTAGATTTTTAAGTTAATAACAAAAACAATTAAATAAGATAATTAGAGGCCAGTCGTTACGCAGAGGCACAAAGTGTGACTTCGACTGGTTTTGGGTTCAATCCCCACTTAAGAAAATGAAATATGTATTTAAATTTATATTTCCATTTCTTTCACAGCGAAGAAAGCGCGGCGTTGAATTCTGCTACTCAACACACAACTCCAGAATTCGGCGGAACGTAGGGAACGGATTGTCTTAACACTAAGTTCCCTTTGCCTACCCTAGTGTGTGCGGGATACAGCGTGAAGCTGATGAAATAAATAAAAACACAATAGAAAAAATAATGCAGAATATTTGAATCTAACATATTCACCATACAATAAGAAGTAAATATAAAAAACCACATGACTTATCTAATAAATATTTCAAATACAACAGAACAGAGAGTGCAGTACAGTTATTTAGTTAGTCCACTACCCTCAGGGAGGGGTGTCGAGCGACCAATATATCTCTGCCACAATAAGATAGAAACTAATCTCGTTCAGTAAACTTTTTACTGGCTATTGCAATATAACCCTTATGATTAAAGAAATAAAGATTAAAGAATAAATTTTGATGTTGATGATGCTAGATGTGTCAGAGCAAACCGCCGGTATTACTTTATAAGACAACGTATGGGCGATATATGTCTGTATATAACTTTTACAAATAAGAAATATACAAAAATAAAGCGTAATAAGAACAAATGATCATTGTAGTGCGTCGCGTGGGACAGTGTCTGACTGTGAACACGATGGTTGGGGATTCGCTTCCCAATCGAGGGAATGTATTATTTTTATTCCCCACACTGCCAAGCCAAAAACAATACAGAGAATCTTGACATTAGATTCTGTCTATTGTTGCAATGTGGAATAAATAATAAAAAATAAGACCAAATACAAAGTACTTAAAGTGACTACACCAATCGGATTCAAAATACACATTCTATATTTTATTCATACTTTATTAACACTTAAACTATTTTTTTTTTAAGATAATATTCTCAATATTAACTACAGCTTTATTGAAAATTAGTTTAACTACTACACTTTTACAGCCATTTCTATAGCAAATCCACATATTTTTTGATAATCATATTATTAAAAAATACGTACATTATCTAATCTACGTATTTTTTTATATTTATCTTTATCTTCTATCTAGAAGATTTATCTTTATCTTCTAGATAGAAGATAAAGATAAATTTCACAAAACATTATCAGCTTTCACATACATACATCGTGAAACGTACAACTACTATTACTACTAGGTACTACTACAACTACTACGGAAAATACAATATTTGAATGCACTCCTATAACAAATTGTAGCAGATATATGTCGCCCCATTTCCCGATGGTTTCCAATCATCCTTTGTGTCGAACACGGCGACACTGCGACGTATGTGTTAAATGTGAACTGTAATTCCGGATAGAAACTTACTAGTTGTTCCTATTTCTATTTAGTTTGTACGGGAAAATTGCTATTGGAGGCCAGTCGTGGCGCAGAGGTACAAGCGTGTGTGTAAATGCGACAGGTTTGGGTTCGATTCTCATTAGAAGAAATGAAATATTTAATATTTTAATTTGTTTGCTATGATGTCGAGGTAAAGAGCGGCGTTGAGTGCTGTCACTGAACACGCAATGCCCCCACAATTCGAAGGAAAATGGAAACTGAAGTGTCTTAACAGTAACTTCCATCTACATACCCTGCTGTGTGCAGGATACAGAGTGATTAAAAAAAAGATATTGTAATCATATTACGTTATTATTGAGGCCAGTCGTGGCGCAGATGCACAAAGTCTGACTGTTAAATCGACTGGTTGTGGGTTCGATCCCCACTCGAGGAAACGAAATATTTATTTACATTCATATTTTCATTTCTTCGCTCTGGTGTCAAGGCAAATAGCGGCAAATATGGAAAGTGGGGAACCGAGTGTCTTAACACTAGGTTCCCTCTGCCTACCCTGCTGTATGCGAGATAAAGCGTGAAGCTGATTTAATTTGATTTAACTTAATCATATTACTAAAAATAATTATTAATTTCTAATTATATCTATCCCTAAACAAACAAACATCCTCTCCACGCACTTATATTAAAATTGCGTATTTTTTTCTCATTTGGCGAGTAAAAATCTCTATGGCAGCAATACTTTTGATATCTGAACCATAATGTATAATACCTCTGATTAACATTTGACGAACTGTATATTACGCTCCGTTGGACTTTTTGAAGCTATGCCACACGATTCAGCTGCCGCGAAATAAAAATTGCCGCAATTTTAAATTATATTTATTTATTTTTCTTTCTTTCTTTCCTTGGATTTTTTTTCTCTTTTCATTTTAATATGAAACGGATTACTTAATGTTTTTTTTTAATTACATATTACATAGGTAAAGCGTGGCGTTGAGTTCCGCCACTCAACACGCAGTGCCTCCAGAACTCGGTTGTAAATGGGAAACGGTAAGTCTTAACACTAGGTTCCCTCTGCCTACCTTGCTGTGTGCGGAATACAGCGTGAAGCTGATTTTTAATAAGTACTATTAGCTTACCAGTTCGATTATGATTTACATCACGCTTTTATATTTCATGTTCCTAAGAAATAAGAGTAGAGGATTAATTTGTGCATAAGCGCGTAAACGCGATTGGTCGTGGTTTCGATCACCACTCGAGGAAAAGAAATATTTCATTTAATTTCTTCGCTATGGTTTGAAGCAAATAAAAGAATTCAGCGGAAAAATGGAAACGGAGTGCCATTACACTAATTTTCCTCTGTCTACACAGCTGCTTGCGGGATACAGCGTGACACGTGATTTTTTTATAAATAAATAAACGAATAAATGATAATTACTATAAAAGCTAAAACTCATTATAGCTGATGCTTTTCTAATATTGAAAAACAACATTCTATTGTGCCATTTGTTTTGTATCGATATGCTATCTTTTTTTTTTAATAATAAAAATGTCGGCAATACAAACAGAAAATTCGATCCACTTAATTATTCATGTTTTCAAATACAATGAATGACCAATAATGGCGGATTTCAATTTGAAAATAAAAGCGTTGCATTGAATTAATTCTAGCTTTGTTTTAAGGTCACAATTGCTTAAAACAATGGATTTAAGTCACATGCAGAGTTTTAGACTAAAACTCTATTGTCGTAACCCTTTCTATACTCTACGTTTCATTGTTTACGGAGGGCGCAAATTAATCTCAGTTTATTTCTTTGAACGCGATATTTAGAATGAAGGGCGTGTGACAGCCAAGGATATGTTAATTGAATTTAAAAACTGACAGAAAACGTGTGTGCCTACCGTTTTAAGCAAATATTGTGCTATACCAGGAGGCGCGGGTTCGAGTCCCGCTACGTTCAAATTTTTATACGTTTTCTAAATAAGTATTTTTCTTTCCTAAGTGTGGAATAACACTTTAAAAATGTCAAAAAAATATTGTGCTGTTCTAAATTGTTTAGGTTCTGAAATCTGTCGAAATATGTTATATTATATTTTATTAAACTTCTTATATATTTTATTAAACTTCTTTATCTTATATAATATTCTGATTCAGGTTCAGGCAATTTTACACAAGCGTGTGACTGTAAATGGGACAGATTGGGAGTTCGATTCCCACTCGAGGGAATGGAATATTTAATATTTTAGTTTTTTCGCTCTGGTGGCGAGCGCGGCGTTGGGTTCCACCACTCAATACGAAATGCCTCCAGAATCAGGTGAAAAGTGTGAAGTGTAGTGTCTTAACACTAAGCTCTCTACCTACTCTGCTATACTCTGCTATGCTATATACGGAATACAGCGTGAAGCTGAAAAAATTCTCATATAATTTCTAAGTATCGCTTCCAAACTAACATTTTCTACTTCATACACACGAGTTTCTAATATAAAACATGTATCCGAGTAGGCCGACGTAATATCCGCTCCGTATCGCTGTAGGTTTATTATGCGAAGGCATGTGGAGATTTGGGAGGCTCGCGAGTCGAGAATTACTTACGATGAGGTAAACATCGCTTTTTGCACTGCTTCATAAAATATGTAAGAATTTTTGGGACTAAATACTTAATTTCGACCGGGATAGATGTAAAATGTAAAGGACTTTTCAAGTGGGAACCTTTTCATAATGAAACGTTGTGGAGAATTTTTTTGTAAATATGTATGTATGGTAGCAGTGCAATAAGAATATGTAGTTAGTTATGTTAACTTTATGCTGACATAAATAATTTTAATTTCTTTGAAACATTTTACATTTCATCAATTTAGATTTTTGTTATGTTTATTTCCTACGCGTGTTTTGTTGTTCTTCAATCAACTTAACGCGGCGCTGTGGCTCTACACCAGAGCAAAAAAATGAAAGTATTAAGTATTTTATTTCCTAGAATGGGAATCGAAACCACAACCCACCACACGCTTGTGCCCCTGTGCCATGTCTGGTTTTAATGAGTAAATTGCCTAAATGAGAACAACAAGAAAGTGAGAAATTTAATTACTTGCCATCATATCCTCAGCTAGCAAAATCGAACTTCATATAATCACTTTTGACGTTCATACGTTTCCATACTATGCCTCAATGGCCTCGAATGAGGAATTATTAATATTGTTTCGAATAACTTAATTAATCATATGATCTATAAGTATATACAAAATATTACTTAAACTGCAACGGGGAACGGAGTGTCTTAACACTAGGTTCCCTCTGCCTACCCTGCTGTGTGGGGGATATAGCGTGAAGCTATTTTTTTTTATTAAAACTCTGTAACAAACAAACAGAATAAATATTATATAAAGAATTGTACTACAACTTAATAGAAACTTAGATTAAAACACATAAACTGACACAAAGGATTTAATTCGAAACTATCCGAAACAAACGTCAGATGTTTATTTGGAGAAACCCTATAGGCATTAGACATGGAACGCTCATTTACTCTGACTAATATATACCCTCTAATTCAACCCTTAACGAGATACTGTCCAATATATATATGTATATATATATATATATATATATATTACATGTATATATATATTCTAGTAATACTGATGTATGTATGTATGTACACAGTTAAGCCTTCCGAAAGTAGATCACACACGGGCGCAGATCGCACACATCCAAAGTAAAGCCGCAAGGCACGTAACATAAGGAGCTTTGAAATTAATTTAGCTCGGAACTAGCTGGCAAATGGATAGACGTGAGCCCGGCGAAGGGGGTGACTCCCTGGGGGTGGGGGTGGGGTAAATTCGGCGTTTAGGAACCTTTGTGGGGCCGAATGTGCTTAGAAGTAATTGTGTTGCGAGTTTGGGTAAGGGTTTCGTAAGTTTTATTACCTTAGTTTACTGAAAATTACGATTTTGGGCGTTATGTAATAGTATGTGCCTGTGTAATTGTTTCTTAATAGCTATTGTTTAATATATGAGCTACAGATTATGTCGGTTGTGAAAGGTATTTTCGATGTTTGATGTATTATATCGAAGTTGTATTGTAATTATGTTATTAAACGTTTTACTTTTCTATTTATTTTATTAATTGCAAAATATGTGTTAATTACCTAGTGTTAACACACTCCGTTCCTGATTTTCCGCCGAATTCTGGAGGCATTGCGTATTAAGTGGCGGAATTCAACGCCGCACTTTTCCTCGACACCAAAGCCAAGAAAATGGAAATATTAAATATGATCGAGTGGGAATCGAACTCACTACATGTCATGATTTATTTGAATAATTGCAAAAGATATGTTAATATGATTATGATCAAAACTAAAAGTTATTACTATGCCGTATACAGTTGCGTGGAACATAGATTTTTTTTTCAAACTCTACACTTTTCTTTCTTTTTCTATAATTATAAGATATATAGCTAACATTCATAAAAAAACCTCATTCTAAATGAAACAACAACAATCAACAACACTATTTTCAACATTTCAACATAAAGACGACAAATTTCCTATAAAATCTAACACAAATCCTTTTAATATCCTTCTTTCACAGAAGCCTTATAATTTCCGCTGGTTATCCATACTAAATGTACATCACATTGTCATATACACCGGTCGATGCGGGATAATCCGGATAGCAATATCCGGTTTTTTGTTTTATATAATATACGATACGTGTGGTCTCGAGTTTTTAAATAAATTCTGTATTAAGTATAAAATAAAATCAGCTTCACGCTGTATCCCGTACATAGCTGGGGAGGCAGAGGGAACCTAGTGTTAAGACACTCCGTTCTCCACTTTCCGCGGAATTGTGAAGGTATTGCGTGGTGTGTGACAGAAGTCAATGCCGCGCTTTGACTCGACGCAAGAAAAGGAAATATAAATTTAAATAAATATTTCATTTCCTCGAGTCGGGAGCGAACCCACAACTAGTCGAATTTATAGACACTCTTTGTGCCCATGCGCCGAGACTACTATATATATATATATACATATATACCTATTGTTTCACAGCCATATCCGGTCTTAAGAGTAATCTTCTGAGTCTGTAAGACCCTGTTTTTGATGGATTAACATGATGCGTGGTATAATTTATGAAATTAAATTATTATTTCGTAATTAATTTTGAATCAATATATGAGTAAATGATGGCTTTTGTTTTACCCAGGTATATGTATAAATAATACATTTGGTAATTAACAATATCTCTTAAAATATGTAAGTTTTTTATGTTATTAATAATTATAAGAAACAGATATTAGCTAAATGAAAGTTTCGTCTGTGTTTATATATAAGCACTTTAATATAAGTGTTGTATACTGATCCGTGGTGTACCTGGTACTGGTGCACCTGGCCGGTTTGCAGGAGGCGCGGGTTCGAGTCCCGCTATGTTCAAATGGTGTACCTATGTTACACAACTTAATACGATAAAAAAATTACAACGTTCAAGTTCTTGAATAAGTTAACAAGAATTTACTAAAATGTATGAGTTTATTAATTATTATATTAAAATATCTCAACACATTTTGAATTCTTCAATTAATTCACTGATAACATAGTGAAAATCGCGGGAGATACCTAGTCTAATACTATAAATCCTTAAAACTTTTACATAGCTTTTTATGGGGTCCTGAGTGTACGCAGATTACGAGCGCGGAGTCATGTCACCTTGAATTCTACTAGAAACGAGGTACTATAAAACACTGTTATATAGAGTATATGTTGGGTAGAGAGGTGTTTGAGACGGTAATAAGCGAGATGTGTGTGGATTCAATTCTACCAGTGAAAATATGTATTTATATTAATATTTATTTTTTTGTTTATATGGTTAATTTACTTATTATATTAATAAATTAATTAAAAAATGAAAATATTCCAAAATTAAACTATAAAAGTCACAATTGAATTAAATTAAAAAATATATTAAAGTCATTCGACCTTGTAAAATATTAATATTTAAAATATGAAAATATAATTTCTTAATTACCAAAAAATTGTAAATACCAAAACAAAAAATATGTTATATTTAAAATATAATATATTCTAATAAAGTAATAGAGTATCAATATAAGAAATGCATGAGTTTGGTCAAAGTTCTTGAATAATTAAGCTTAGCTTAAGGTGTTCAAATTGAAGAGTATTAGACAGAGCTCCGCTACACTTATCTAAGGAACTCTTATTAAATCCTCCTTAACTAATCCTTTAGCGAGTGGGTACGGTCAGCATGTAACATAACTATTTTCTTTATTTTATTTGTCTTTTAATTTTTTTCAAATTAAGTAAGGGGTTCAAGTATTACGTAAGCACTGTAGGGGGGCGGGGGGGTTTTGGGTTTGCTTATTTTTGACGTGTTCAATGAAATATTTTTAAGAGGATTGCTTATTTTTGAGGACATAGGGGAGGGAGGGGATATGGGGGGGTCAATAATTGCAAAAAAACTGCTTACGTAATACTTGAACGGCCCCTAAGCTCAGATGATAAAATAGTTTATATCTATCTTATATTAAATGTATTGTTATTTCTTTAATGTACTGAGATGAATTAATTAATTCTCACTTTTATTAAGCTAGTATTTGATAAGTGCTGTTAATTTGATTATAATATTCTGGTTTACTTGGTTATTTGTGTTGTATAGTATATTATAATATCGTAAAAAAAATTCTATAAAATTAAGACCTATGGAAATAATTCATTTGTAATATAAAATAGATATATATAATATATATGACGTGAGGCTGATGAAAAATATACGTATATAAAATTGTATGATAAATGTATGTCTAAAACACATATTAACGTCCATTTAAACATTTTTTTTATCAGCTTCACGCTGTATCCCGCTCACAGCAGAGTAGGCAGAGGGAACCTAGTGTTAAGACACTCCGTTCCGCACTTTCCGCCGAGTTCTGACGGCATTGCGTGTTGAGTAGCGGAACAACGCCGCTCTTTTTGCCTTGACACCAAAGCGAAGAAAATATAAATATAAATAAATATTTCATTTCCTCTAGTGGGGATCGAACCCACAACTAGTCGATTTTACCATCACACTTTGTGCCCCTACGCCACAACTGGCCTCTCTACTTAAACATAACAATAATAAAATTTCAGCAACGCCATTGCTGACGCTACCAGTAATTAGTGCGAACGGTACACACATAGCCCACCGTACATAATGTAATTATGCATCCTACACACACCGCTCTAAAATATCCGAACAATTTGGAACTCTACGAAGTTGGGACCGCAGACGTCGGCCATCTTGCCGTCGCTATGGCAACACACCGCGAATTGTCTGTACCAGGGTACCAGTGTACCTGAATGTAAATAGCTGCGCGTTCTGTTGTTTATGGATGGAACTTGTGTGGAACCTTTGTGGGACGTAATAGATTTTGTGTAAAAATACTTACTTAGACTTAACTGGTTTTGGAGGAAGCCGAGATAAGAACGTTTAGTTTTAAGTTATTTAAATGTATTTTTTTTAATTAATAATATATTAAGAAAGGATAAATTTGTATTTTCTTAAAACTTAGCAATTTTATCTTCTTTTTGTCATGATAGAGTATTTCTAGAGTTTGAGGTAGGTACTGCTGTAAGTTTTAGTTTTTCAATCTGAAAAAAAATCGTATGTCACTGGGATTGAACAAAATCCTTAAAATCTACGTTAAAACAAGAAACGAAAGAAAACTGATAAATCTTTTTCTGCGGAAACCATAAACACTATGTTTTGAAAAATAACTTAAATATTATTGAAAATGCAATAAAGTCAATTACATCTAATTATTTAGTAAACTTATTGATAAAAAATTGTTTATCTCTTAAAAATAATAATTAAACACAGCCCCGAGATATTTAATTTAGAAACACTTGAGACAATATTCCATATATTTAATCCCTAATTGAACACAAACAAGGGTTGAACGTAACATCTTAAAGTTACCTACGAGTGCTGGGGAGTTTTCTAATCAAACGTCCGTGACGAAACAGCTTAGAAATTATATTATAGTTTGTTCGTATTTTGCCATTTGAAGAAGATGTAGGCACCATTATTAAATTAACGTGAAATCGAATTATTTTACAACATTATTAAATTAAGGTAGAATCGAATTATTATTATTTTTTTTATTTTGAAGTCTATATTGCATTGATTGCAATAGTTTTATATGGTCAAGTTCCACGTTATAACTGATTTTCCTTATCTCCGTAATAAAATGGGGAAAAATTGTCTTGGAAATTATAAATTTAGTTATTTAAAATGTAATATCTCACAGATGTTATTTTAAATTTTAAAACAATATCTTTGAGATAAAAGATGTATACCAAATACATAAGTATATAGTAATATTATTTATCTGCATCAAATGTTAATGTTAAATAACTTAGTCAATAAAAAATAATTTTTAAAGTTAACATTTTATTTTTTCAGCTTTTCGCTGTATCCCCCATATTGCAGTGTAGACAGAGGCAGAGACACTCCGTTCCCATTAAGACACCTCCGTACCTCACTTTCTGCTAAATTCTGAAGGCATTGCGTGTTGAGTAATTGAACTTAACGCCGCGCTTTGCCCCGTTACCAGAGCCAAGAAATGAAAATATTGAATATTTCATTTCCTCGGGTATGAATCGAACCCACAACCTGTCACGTTTACAGTCACACGATTGTGCTCCTACGCCATGAGTGACCTCAATTTAAATGGATATCTATATATGTTTTAATATTTTACTAAGAGATGACAACGCACCTAACTCACGATGTTGCTCCATGAATTCGGTAGAGTATTTCAATATAAACGCTGTCCGCCGAAAGCCGGGCGGGACGCATGCGATCCTGAGATGTGAGGCCTACACTACCCTCGGTCTACACTGGATTACTTAATATGGAATAAGATTCTGTAATTCTCGTTTCAATTTATATTTTTAATATTTTAAATTTTATAATAAATGTTTCTCTCTATTTTTACTTCTTTTTATTATTTTTTTTAATTCTCTAGAGACGTTATTATCTATTTATTTATTACTTATTGGTAATAATTTATTGAAGTATGAAGAACACCAAGCATATCGTTGCATTTTAAGGCCTTATTAGATATATTGTTCTCGATTCAAACAACGCTAATTAGAAGTAGGCTGAATGTAGAGACTATATTACTTTTTTTTGCAAGCTCTACTGTACTAAAATATCAAAAAAAAAAAACGTTGCGGTATATGAACCCGCGCCTCTTGAAAACCATCTAAGCGCTTTGACCACTAAGCTATACGACCACGTTCTGAACTAAATGGCTTTCTAAAAAAATCAAATTAATACTTTTATTTACTCTTATTAATAATTAATTAATTAAAAATGTTTAAACATTTTCTAAAAATGTTTAAGTATTTTTCTTGCCTAAGTGTGGAATAACACTTTAAAACTGATAATGACCTTTATTTCTAGTACATTTCATTACAATGATCTGGAGAAAATATACCAAAGTCCATCGCCATACACAAACAGATAACAGAGGACAGACAGACTAGTTCTGGAGTACTCTTCATTTCGAATGCCTGTCCACGCGCGTCCCACCCTCCTCCTACACGGCTTGTATACTACAACGTGGAAGCCGTAAGTACGGTATAATGGATGTTACTATTTATGTATGTATTTAAGTAAATATTTACTATTCCTTTTCTTTAGGTTTAAGTATCTTATCTTTTCTTAGAAATGCATAAAGAATCTATTTCCGATATTTTATATTATAATATCTATATCTCATACAATTTGTAACAACGGTATAAACATTTTTTTGCAGCAATTAGGTATTTGCAGTTTTGAAATAAACAATCAAGCTTAGTTAATAGTATATCCCCGTACATTGATATATTATTTTCTTTTAAAAAGATTAGTCATTCACCATATGAGTGAGACCATAAACTTGTTTTGTTTTATAACAAAAATTATTGTTTAAAATGTCATAGATTGCAAATGGTTCACATATTTTTTATTATTGAAATATCTTAAGAACATTATCATTTCGCTAGAAAAAAACACACAATATTCTTACTAAAAAAATCCCAAAAACAGAAATTAAACAAATGAAACACACAACTGCCACATCCAAAAGAATTTCCTTCCGAAACCCCAACGCATGCTCTTCGCTCCTTACCAAGTGATGAAAGGACGTGTGATACACCCCTCTGTTGTGGCTTGCTCTCAGGCTCTAAACTTGAGGGCGACGCCATCACGACCCACCTGTGTCAGTGAAATGGTGTAGAAACAGTAATGAAAACGATGGCGCCCAAGATTCTAAAGGCGTTGTTTAGTTTGGATATATCTTAATATGAAAGGTTCCATCGTTGCGAGTGATAAAGCTTTGGAGTGATGCGAGAGATGCAGCGACCCCTTTGTGTGTTGCACAGATGATAAATTGGAAAATATTGTCATCTATTACAGATATACATAAAATTTTTAACATTTTGTTTTTCCTTTATATCCTTTTTTTTGTTTTGTTGATCCTATATATCCTTTTATACATTACTAATTAAAATGTTAAATTACATATGCTTAAATAGTTATTTATATTTTAAAAGATTATTATATTCGTTTCGATCAAATGTGTTTTCTAAAAAAAATTTGCGCCAATATATTGAATTCAATTTTGACAACAAAGTTGTATGTTATTTTTTGTTTAAAATTATAAAGAAATTGAAAGTAGATATGGTCCACATATATTTCACTCATCTATAATGAATTGACTCCCAGAGCTTGAAATTATTTAAGATTGTTTTTTTTTTTTGTTATTAATAAAACTATAGTTTTATTAATAACAAAAAAAAGGGTTATCGATGCTAGTCGTAGCGCATCTCAAGCGTGTAACTATAAACGCTACGGATTGTGGGTTCAATTTCCACTTGAGGAAATTAAATATTTTCATTTCTTCAATACATAGTCGAGGCAAAACACGGCGTCCAGTTCCGCCACCCAACACGTAACACCTCGAGAATTTTGACGAAACGTAGTATTTTAACACAAGGCTCCCTCTGCCTACACTGCTATATCCGGGATACAGCATGAGACTGAATAAAACTATAATTATGAAATAAGCTTGTATATCTTAATTATAGTTTTTAACATAAAATCTTATAAAATATTTTATTGTACATTTTATAAATATACATACATACTTATATACCTACTTGTTTGTTGAATTGTCATACAAAATGAAATATTGAGAGCTGAGTATTTTCTCATAACTTTTTTACCAGAGCAATCTATGTCTTAAAATATAATAGTTACCGTATAAAAATATAACAAATACAATATCGTTCTTTATTCATATTTAATTAATTGAAATATAAAAATTATTAATTTTAATATTAAATAATTCAATCTACTTCCATTTGGATATTACATTTTTTAATAAACAATAATCAGCACTTATTGATCAAAGCACATCTTTAATAAGTCAAAAGCGTCTCGAAAACCAATCAAATCGCTACATCAACTATCCGAGATTGAATTGCGAATGTACGTAATATATCAAAGGTAATCCGTTTAAGTTTAAGGGGCACTATGTATCATGATAGTACATAGCCACCCCGTTTGGTCGCCTAAGCAGGGTGGGTGCGCGTATTTAGGCGTTTGGTTCAAATGTTACAGTCGTAATGCTTACGTAACGTGAGTAGTTTATTTTTTAATTAAAAAATTAAAAGAATTAAATTAGCTTCACGCTGTATCCCGCACACAGCAGGGTAGGCAGAGGGAACCTAGTATTAAGACACTCCGTTCCCCACTTTCTGCCGAATTCTGGAGGCATTGCGTGTGAGTGGCAGAACTCAACGCCCCGCTTAACCTCGACACCAGGGCGAAGAAATGGAAATATAAATTTAAGTAAATATTTCATCTCCTCGAGTGGTGATCGAACCCACAACCAGTCGGTTTTGCAGTGACACCTTGTGCCGCTGCGCCACGACCGGCCTTTAATTAATTATCAATTGAATATCATAAAAATATATGTATATTCGAAAGAATTCAAAGCTGCGATCTGTAAAGATATTTATTGAAGATATGTACACCCTGATACTCAATATTATATTGGAGAAAAAAAGATCGAAGAAAGAAACTTAGTAATAGACTAGTAGAATAGACTCTGAAATCAGATTTTAGAACAAATTACACCTAACTATTACAGTATTAGTCGTAGGCAAAAATGTGTTTTCTCCCGTTGAATCACAATCCTGATTTCTTATCAAAAACAAGCTAGTTTTCTTTTAACATATATTCAAGATAAGGAATTAATTTAATAGTTATGTTTATATAGTTAGTATATACATAGACTGACCTGAAGTAATCTATTTATATTTAAAAATATAAAACGCTACCTCCTATGACTCGCACCACGATCTTTGTTCGTCAACTAAGCAGCGAGGGAGGCTGGCAAGGGGGTAACATTTTCCTGTTTGAAGGCACACGTCGCAAAGGGAAATCCTGTACAGGACAGAGCTCTAAAATTGCCCGTTTGTGATGGTGCTCAGGTATCTAAAGTACGGATTGCAGAGTAAATTGACAATCTATATGTAGAATATGTATGTTATTATTGAATATTTACTATTATTTCTTATTTATGCTGTAATTTGGTTCGTCGTTGCTGGTAGTAGTTGTGGGTTTTGTTCTTATTTATTTGAAAGAGTTTCCTGATGGGTAATTTTGTAGATATCGTTTGTATTGTTTTGAAATGGATGTCATTTGGACTGTTTGTTCTTAAGCGTATATTTTTATTTATCTACATAATAGCTTATTAATTTTACCATTGTATTTAAAGAAAATCTTCTTTTCCGCACATTAATCACAAATTACACTTGCTCTATACGGTTATTTTAACTGTTATTTAATTTATAATTTTCCACAAAACAACATACTGTATAATTATAATTTACTGATACTTTATATAAAAGTTAAATAAATAATATACAGGTTATTTCCATATTACAATAAATTTATTTTAATTTGATTTAATGTAGACTTGCCATGACATGTGGTAAACCACGTCAGTTATTGGTTATCAGATTTTTTTATCGAATACTTATGATTAAACACATACAAATCATACAACTCTATGCAATCTAGGAACAGTTAATGTTATATAAACTAATAATGACTTGCTTTTTTCTGCTTTGTCAACTATAAGCCCGGTTTCCAGTGCGTGCGAAGCGGGCTCATTCAGGACTACGTTAAAATCGCAAGAATAAACTGCATACATACTTTTTTAGTTCGACGGAAAGGACCTGGCAAGCGGAAGGAGGTGAAATGAAGGAGTGCATCATTTTTAGTTCTAGGGAGCGAACTAGAGTAGTAATTACAAATTACAAAACTTTATCGTAAGACAGGCTGACGGTTGCGTCTGCGCTCCTGATATTTTCTTCTATGTAATTCAATAATATGCATATCATGTAGTATCATATTAATGTATGATAATGTATTTGCCAATTGTCTGCAAGAATTCTATATTTTATAAAAAGTCACAAGTTCCCAAATAACCGCTGAATCACTGAAAATCATTGATTGATGCTTCACGAATGTGCAGCCAAGATCACCGTTGATCCGTCGTGCCAACACCACAGGTGCAGAGCGAGGCTAGACTTTGTCTAATATGTGTTATGTTTCTTTTTTTCAACTTCACGCTGTATCCCGCACACAGCTGGGTAGACCAAGGGAATTTTGTATTAATACATTCCGTTCCTCAAAGAAATTTTCTCATAAATATAATAATAAATATCAACACATACAAAAATACCTACAAAAACAAACTGTTTTACTGACGCTACTCCCCACTAGGTATCTACATACTACCTACGACCACGTGATCCGTGATTACCTGATTGCAAACATCACTGTTTATATTTACCCTGTGAGTAATACTCTACTATGACACACTCCTAGTTATGTATGCTAAGCGAGGCTAGGTGTTGTCTAATATATGTGTCTTTTTTATAGCTTCACGCTCTATCCCGCACACAACAGGATAGGCAGAGAGCACCTTTGAAACGCAAGCTCAAACATTTGCCTCATTCTCAAAGCGTTATATCATTCCCCCGAATCGTAACCGTCACGTTGTCATACGCTCCGTGTGCTCCTGCGCAACGACGGCCTCTAAATACTTCTTCTCGTATACTATTAAATTACTAAGAAATTGTAAGAAATGTAAAATTAACTTTATTAATAAAAACACTCACAAAAATAATAATAAATAATAACACATACAAAACAAACTGTTTTGCTGACGCTACTCCCCACTAGTAGTAGGTATCTATCTACCTACGTACGTACGACCACGCGATCCGTGATTACCGACTGATTGCAAACACCACTGTTTATATTTACCCTGCGAGTGATACTCTACTACGACACGCTCTTAGTTGTGATATGAGCAAAAATTACGCTGTAGCTGGTGCGGAGCGAGGCTAAGGCTTTGTCTAATATATGTGTTATTTGATTTTGATGTGACGAGATCAAATTAAAACTCAGAAATTATGTTATTTTTTTTAGAGAGAAGCTAATGTTAAGAAACTTTATGGTTCACTTTCCGCCGAGTTCTGGAGGCATTGTGTGTTGAATGGCGGAACTCAACGCCGGGCTTTGCCTCGACCTCGACCAGAGCGAAGAAATGAAAATATAAATGTAAATAAATATTTTATTTCCTCGAGTGGGGGGTCGAACTCACAACAAATCGATTTTACAGTCACACTTTGTACCCCTGCGCCACGACTGGCCTCCATGACTGGCTTCATGAAAATATTAACAAATAATAATTTATACATTTACGTAGTGGAACTCAAAATCACAACCGTCGCGTTCACACCCTTGTGGCCCTGCGCCACAACAGCCTCTAATGAAAGTTATATGTTGAAATTTTCATTTTAATAAGCGGATTGAACTCACTACGCAATGCCCCCAGAATTCGATGCAAAGTGGAATAAAACTTAATGGGAACGGTCTTAACACTAGGTTTCTAGGTTCCCTTGGCCTACCCTACTACAGCGTGAAGCTAAGAATATAACATACTAAAAAGTAAGTATAAACGTTTCGTAAATAAATGTTACATTCAAAAATATGATGATAATCGTTCTTTATATTTTTCATATTCAGAGAACATCCGCATTTAAACTGTACTCTAAAATCTAAATTAAAAAAAAATCCAGGCCAGTCATGGTGCAGTTGCACAAGAATGCGACTGTAATTGTGACAGTTTATAGGTTCAATTCCCACTCGAGGCAACGAGATATTTAATATTTTCATTTCCTCGCTCTTGTAACGAAGTAAAGCGCAGCGTTGTTGTTCTGCCACTCAACACGCTATTCCAATAGAATTCGAATGAAATTGGGGAACAAAAGTGTCTTAATGGGAATGAAGTGTCCTAAAACTAAGTCCCCAGGTTCCCTCTAATTACCCTACTATATGCGGTATACAGTTAAAAAAATATTTAAAATTAAAATTACAAATACAATTAGAATATTTCTCATTTCAATCAATCAGTGTTACATTTACGTAGTGGTCGGTTTCCAGGAGGCGCGGGTTCGAGTCCCACTACGTTAAATCTTTTATACGTTTTCTAAATAAGTATTTTTCTTTTCTAAGTGTGGAATAACACTTTAAAAAAAAGTTAAAAATGAACTAGCACTTCTCAAAGCCAACATAAGAAACATATAGCTACAATATCATGTTATCGCATACCTACTCTTCTCAAAAGAACTTATCACACCTACGTACTTGCTTACATGTGAAGATATGAGATGAGGGTAAGATAACTGGGACGGGTGGTATTAGGGTCGCTCATGTCATTAGGCATCCCTTGACTTGCAAACGCATTGATTTGCATGACCCGGTTAGTTTTAGCTAGGTAAGGGAGAGGTGGCATGAAAGAGCCAGTTTACTAAACGAAGCAAAAAAATATACTTTTAATTAAAGAAATGAGGCCGGTCGTGGCGCAGCGGCACGAGGTGTGACTGCAAAACCGACTGGTTGTGGGTTCGATCCCCACTCGAGGAGATGAAATATTTACTTAAATTTATATTTCCATTTCTTCGCTCTGGTG
>DWQW01001525.1:0-32934 GCA_018249695.1 Heliconius erato demophoon | reverse complement strand
TTCAGAAGATGAGCCACTGTCACTTACTAAAAAGAAGAGATATAGGAAACTAGATAAAAGAAAAAAGAAATCAGTTGCAGATGTTAAGCGGAAAGAAAATGCTGATGTATCCAATGAAAAGTAAGAAGTGAAATATTTTTCATGTTATACTACAAATAATACTAATAATATTAGTATTTAGTAATGCATTATGTTTTTTTAATTTTTGCTTCTAACTTTATCCTATAAGCAAGGTAGACAGGAACTCAATGTAGACACTATTCTCTGTTGAATTAGAAATATGTGTTGAGTGATGAACTGTCACATACCAGATTTTTTTTCCATTCATATGACCAAAACAAACTTAAAGTGTTAATTGATGAATTGGGGAATAGACTTAGCTCACTAGCTTTTGTGGGTATAAATATTACTTTATTAACTGATGTGGAAATGGCTTGACTTGCTTACTTAAGCTACTTTCATAGTATTATGTCCTATGGGATTTTACTTTGGGGTAATGCAGCCGGTATTCAATCAATATTTGTCCTGCAGAAGCCAGCTATTCATGCAATCTATAAATTAGACCCTAAAGACTCCTTAAGGCAAAAGCTTAAAGGAATTAATATATTGACAGTTGCATCTCAATACATTTTTGAAAATATTATGTATGTCAAGAAAAATATTAATGGTTTTACCAAAATTGATGATTTACATAATACTAAACTAGAAATAGGCTTAAACTTAGAGCACCTGTAACTTGATTGCATTGAATCTGGATTTTTTTGTGGGACAAATGTGTATGCTTTTACAATAGGTTCCCATAAAACTCAGAGAATTTCCTATATCACAATTTTAAAAAGTTGTGAAAAGATATTTTTATATTTATGGTTATTACCAAATTAATGATTATATATTGAGGCCAGTTGTAACACAGCGGCACGAAGTGTGACTAAAACCGACTGGTTGTGGGTTCGATGGCCCCACTCTAGGAGATGAAATATTTACTTAAATTTATATTTTCATTTCTTTGCTCTGGTGACGAGGTTAAGCGCGGCGTTGAGTTTTGCCACTCAACACGCAATGCCTCCAGAAAGTGGGGAACGGAGTGTCTTAACACTAGGCTCTGCCTACCCTTCTGTGTGTGGGATACAGTGTGAAGCTGATAAAAAAAAAATATTTTATAAATGATAACACACCTTGGGAAAGATAATTGCTCCAGTCTGTTGTCAAGGTATGTTACAAATAATTAAATATATATTTGTATGAAATTCTTAAAAACAAAGTCCCACTGAGTTCCTGTGCTAATTCTTTTCAGGTCTGAGGCATTAACTTTAGTGAAGTGGTGGTAAATTATTTAACTTAAACTTAACTTAACTTAGCTTCACGCTATTATCCCTTGCGGGGTAGTCAGAGAGAATGGAGCGCCAAACGCTACGGTATGCGGTATGGTAAATTATTTGACATCCAAAAATGAATGTGTCACTACTATTTTGAATAAAATTATTTGAGTTTGACTTTGACTGTTCCTACCAAACTTTGTAAATTTTCGAATCATTTTGTGTTTAGTGACACCAACCCCTTGCTTTGTTTTGTTAACAGAATGAGATTATTTAAAAAACTCTTTCTCATTGTGTTTACTGGAAAGAAAAAATTATATAATAATTTAAATTGTATTTTCAGATGGGAGTGTGCTGAGTGTGATATCAATGGGGAGACAGGGGGGGCAATGGCTCTCACTGCCCATATGCTGCTCTCGCACACTTTGTCTTCGGCTACAAATATTGAGAAAATTAAGAAGGAAGAATCACCTGACAGGTATTTGAATAGAAATTTTATACATATAATTTCCTTTTAGTGTATTTTTTTCCAATGTAATTTTTTATGTTAAATATGTCAGTATATGCAGAAAGACTTTATGCACTTTGATTCAGTCTTCTTTAAAAAATTCAAATGCATAATTCATTCCTTCATTGTTGCATAAAATTAGTGATATATGTGTGTCTGCCTACCTTGCTAGGCAGAGAGAACCCAGATCTAAGACACTCCATTTACTATTTTCTTACATTTCTTAGAAATATAGTAATGGGATAGTATCTGACTATAAATGCCATTATTATGGGCTCATGCACTTATAGAAACTAATTATTATCTTTTTTCATGATAAAGAAACAATGTTAAACTTTTTGAAACAACTTTAGATAGACAATAGAATGTCTTGTCATTTCAATTTAGAGCAGGACAATGTGTTCTAGACATTTAGTTTCATATAGAATTCTTAAAAATTACTATAATAACATTTGGTTTTACTCTTTTAGAGACCAAAGTGAAAATTTCAATGTGATAGATAGTGCTTACATAGTGGAAGTAGAAGGATACGATGATGATGATGAAAGTTCCACCTACATACCTGATGAACTGAGTAATGGGAAACATAAACGAAGTAAGCTACTCAGTCAGAGCACTAGGAAAACTAGAAAGAACAGTACTGCTAAGAAGAAAAAGGATCCAAAAGTTATTCATGAGTGTGATCAATGCAATGCTAAATATACCTCATTGGGTAAGTAACAAAAACAAGTTTTATGCTTTTCTTCATATAGCAGGGTAGTCAGAGGGAACTTAGTGTTACGACACGCCATTCTGGAGTCCACCGAATCCTCACAATATTAAGTGTTAAGTGGCGAAAGTTATCACCACACTTTGTCCGACTATCAAAGTAGGGAAATTAAAATATTAAATAATTAAATGGCCTAAGTGAGAATCAAACCAACAATCGTCGCGTACAGTCACACGAGATGCCACTGCGTCACAACGATGGTAGTATAACAATATACGGAGTGCTTTTGTCATTACCACTTTAAATGAAACCACAATTTTAACTTACTCTATAAAAACCTAATACAACATTTTTTTTTAAAAATGAAAAAGTGATTTTTTAAACAAATTAATAAATAAAATTATCGTTCTAAAATAAAACGCCTTTTGTCAAGAATGACAGACACAAACCTATCAAAGCGATACCGCCGCGCACGCCTCATTCACGAAATCGAGTCGTAGGTAATGTTGAATTGCATAAAATAGAACGAGAGATATCTCTTTCTCGTTCTAGTATGTTTTTTAAGAATGAAAAGCGGCAGATCGGTAACGCTTAGTAGTATTTTTATAATGACGTTTTATTTTACAACGATAATTTTTTTGTTTCTTTTTTTGATAAAGTCACATTTTTGGCAAAATCTTTTTGTTTTCAGCTTCACTCTGTATCCCGCACACAGCAGGGTAGGTAGAGGGAACCTAGTGTTAAGACACTCTGTTCCTCACTTTCCACCAATTTCTGGAGACATTGAGTGTTGAGTGGCGGAATTCAACGCCGCGCTCTCCCCTCCACCAGACCAGACACCACAGCGAAGAAATGAAAATATAAATGTAAATAAATATTTCATTTCCTCGAGTGGGATCGAACCTGCAACCAGTCGATTTACAGGCACACTTTGTGTCCCTGCGCCACGACTGGCCAATTTTTTTTATTGTATTAGTCTTTTACAGAGTAGTTAAAACTGTGTTTTCATTTAAAGTGGCGATGACAAAAACACTGTATACGCGGCCTCTCTGGCCTCATATCGGTGCTAACGTTACAAAAAATGCTCGTCAATACTTAAATATGGTGTTTTTTATTTAACGTTGATTAGACTACAGCCATTCAATTTATATCTTTCTTCTCACTCATTAAATCATATATCATAGAAATAGGCGTATAACATATATAAATAAAATGACTATATTACAGTGCGCCTGGAGCACCACAAGCAGAAGCACTCGGACTCCAAGCCGCCCTACATCTGCGAGGTGTGCGGCGCGCACTACAAGCACAAGCGCGCCTGCGACGTGCACGTGGCCATGCACCGCGGCATCAGCGACTGGAAGTGCCACGAGTGCGACAAGCTGTTCCCCTCCAAGGGCGCCCTGCAGAGGCACAACAACATCCACACGGGCAAACTGAACTACCAGTGCGATCTGTGTGGGAAGTCCTTCATACACACGTCCTCATTCAAGATGCACAAGTTGTCACACTCCGGAGTTAAACCCCACGCATGTGATGTGTGTGGGCTAGCCTTGATGACCCGGTCCCATCTTAAACGTCATAAGCGAGTGCATTCTGGTGAGAAGAGACACGAATGTGCAGTATGTGGGAAACGATTCTCCGAGAGATATAATTTGGCAGCCCACGCCCGGGCTCATGCTGGTGCAGGTGTGGGTGACAGTGCTATTGTGAACAGTGTGAGAAGAAAGCTGTTCCGATGTGCATTTTGTCCGGAAAGATTTGAAGTTAGGTCCCAGTTGGAGAGGCATGCAGGTGTGGCGCACGGTCGCGCTCTGGAGAGGCCGCCCCCCACTCCTCGTAACACTATGAGCAAGTTATTAAAGGCTCAGGCCCAAAGGCGGGACTTGCAGCAGGGTGGGGCTGTGCCACTACCACAGCATTCATCACCTGCAGGTATTTAGTGAATAATAAGTGCTTTTAATATTAAATTATTGTTTTTTTTGTTGTTATTTTTAGCCAGAATATATTAAGATGGGTATGGATATATTGCGTGTTGAATGGTGGAGTGGAGTGGAGTGAAAAATTGAAAATAATTAATGCCCAGTTTACAAACATAACCTGTGCCGCTGTGGCACAAAGGACTCGGAACTACGAATAAAATTATCTGAAATAGATTGGACGAAAATACACTTTATTACACTATAAACATTACAAACAGTTCAGTATTTGCACAAAATGACATTTGTCTATCATTCCTATGTAAATAAATAAACTGTTAAGCAAAGTCAAAGTCAAATATTTTTTTTCAAAATGAGAAGTTAATACTTCATTCAGACTTGGGGAAACCACATTTAATGACTTATTAAAACATAGAAAAATATTTGTTACTATTCAATAGTAAAAGCACTAAATGTATACTTTTCAAAGATGTTACTATATCCAATAATAAGTTACTGACACTAAACCTTCTCTTAAAACTATGTCTTTCTCCTACTTTCGAGAGAGCTTTGTTTACATCGTCATACACATTTTATCTTTTAATTTACCCCCATACCGATTAATGACACAAGAGATTTCTTGCTATGTACATCTACCTTCTGAACCGTGTTAGCTAAATTAGAGTCCACCCTCTTATGGTGTACTGGTGCACACACAAAAATATTATTTCAATTTGGACCAGCAGTTCCTAAGATTCTGGCATCTGTCAAGCAAATTTTTTAATTTTAATATAATGCTTTGTTTATTTAAGATGCAGACATAAAAGGCAACCGCAGTCCAGAAACAAAGCCTTTGTCAGTGTCATCCCACAAACATCTACCTCAACACTGTAAGTATTATAGAAATTAATAATGTCTTAATTTATTTTTTTTGGGATCTTTACGGTGGTACGCAACCGTCGACGCGACTGTTGTGGGTTCGAGTCCCACTCGTCACTCACTTTCATGTAGCAAAGTCATAAAACTAGGTTCCTAGGTTCCCTCTGCCTGCACTGCTGTGTTATGTAAAAAAAATCCTATATTACATTCATTTCCCTGATTATATATCTCGGTGTTTAGTTCCGCCACTTAGCACAATATCTCGAATATTATTTGAAATGGAGTGTCTGTTGCTAACTTTTCACTCATTTTTAATGTTAAATTCAAGTAATTTAGTAAACAACCAAATTTAATTGATTCATTAAATAAATGTTATCTATAACACTTGCAGCATCAAGTGACACAAGCGGCTCAGTGGTGGCGTCGGCCGCGGGAGGTGCGAGTTCGTGGGCCGGCGTGTACGCGGCAGAGTTCGGCCTAAGAACTGATTATACACACTGACATACACACATAAAATACACACAAACTACACACACATGCACACAAAAATATCGTATATGTACATACTAGTGTTCCATTTGCAGCTGTATGTATGATCTATTGAAAGTAACTTTATTTTAAACTTTATAAAGATGTATTATTTTACTAGTATGTATTATTATATTTGAGCTAACTCTCCTAAATCTCCTTACTATTAAGTTATCGTTTATTTCTGTCCTTTATCAATAAATGTTACCTCCTTATTTTATTACCTATGTTATTTTAGTTATTATTATTGATTGTTGAGGCCACTCGTGGTGCAGAAGTACAAGTGCGACTATAAACGCCGACTATAAACCGGTTGTGGGTTCGATTCCTACACGAGAAAATTAAATATTTAATACTTTGATAACGGGGCAAAGCGCGGGGTTGGATTCCACTACACAACACGCAATGCCTTCAAAATTCGGTGAAAGATGAAGAATTGGAAGTGTCACAATAAGAATATTACATTATTGAAAACTAATTTAGTTATTTCAAATTTCACTTTATCTAATAAAACAGTGGTTTTATAGGATATTTATTGAACAAAAGAATACTATAAATTGATACTTATTTTTTAGTTATGAATCGATTGAAAAAAAAAAACAAACATTAAATGTTAAGGGAAGTTTACCAAAAACACTAGTGAAAACCGTATTTAAATCTGTTAAGCCGTTGCGAGATCAGCGTGCACAAACGCACAGACACACAAAAGTTTTAAAAATCATTGTTTTAGGTTCTATTACATTGATAAATGTTCATACTAATAGTTTTTCTCATATACTTTCCATGTACATTTTTATTATACCTATAGTCATTGTTTATGTAAGTATATAAAAAGTTTTTTGGCATTTATACAAAAAGGGCACTATTTTGATAGTAAATAAGCATTGATTTATGAGTGAAGTTGAAGATGGAATATAACCTAATTTAATTGGGATATATATGGAACATATTTTATGAATAATTAATTGTTTATTTTGGGTAATTTTTCGTTTTTTATTTCTATTTTTTTTTCTAGTTCACGCTTTATCCCGCATATGATAGACAAGGTGGGCAGAAGGAACCTTGGCGATAAGACGCTCCGTTTCCCATTGGCCGCCTAATTGTCAAGACATTGCGTCCTGAACTGCGCAACTCAACGCCGCGCTTTCTCTTGATACCATGGCGAGGAGATGAAAATAACCGTCACGTTTACAGTCACACGTGGTGTCACAGCACCACGATGGCCTCAAATATATTATTATACATAATATACTAATATGTTTCTGTGCAATATGTATTTCTAAACTAAAAAAGCATGGTACATGGTGTATCTGTCTAATAAATTACATTAATTTTAACAGAGAACAAACCATTATTTAATGATTAAAATTATACGTATGGAATCAAAATGGCGGGTAATAGTTTATATTGTTTTGTAATTAAATTCTCCTAAGAAAAATAATATGGAAGTTTAACAATATGTTTGGGTTTAAAAAGTTTTTATATATACATACATATATTTAGATAAATTTGAAATATAACATTTCGATCCGTATATTAAAAAAGTCATTTTAAAGTAAGTTTTTATGTGAACATTGAACATCAATTATAATGATATTTTTCAGGTTTTCCTAGGTCATACTTTTTTGTAATAAAAAGTCCTAATACAGGTTTATTTTAATTTTGTAGAATTTTAAAATGAGCTCACTGGCTACATAATGTGGGATGGAAGTATCTTAATGGGAACGTAGTGTAACATTAGGTTCCCTCGGCCTCCCTTGCAGCTATATTTGCGGGATACAGCGTGAAGTGAAAAACATTACATTAGGTCATAATATTGTAAAAATTTTAACACTCATTTTTATATTTATACACATTTTTTTTATATTTCTTAGTTATTTTCAATGCTTAACAATACATTCAGTGTATATAGTATCCATAAGTAAATATATATGTAGTTTAATATTATATATCATTATTATAATGGTAGTATGTACTAATATTTCTATAATATAGTAAACTAGTAAATATTTTTCTACTATATCTTGTATATATTAGTTAATGTTTTGGCTAGTTTTAGTGCAATGTTAACATTTTGTATGTTGTCCCTTTTAGGTCGATAGTACAGAATTCAAATCCGGTCAGCTTATTCCATTTCCTCAGTTACGAGTAGTAGTCTTTTATGTTAACAATGTTAAAACATATATATTTTTGTTATTATCAGAAGAAAAAAATATTAAGAAAGAATTGTGTATAGTAAAATTATATTATCTGTGATTATTAAATGAAGTATGGAATGTTTCATTATAAGAAATTATGAGGCAAAAACAGCCTCAAATTGTAATATTTCTTTACTAATTTATGAGAATTACATTTATTCGATACATAAATTACATAGATTATTATTTAAAACCAATTATATATAAAATTGGCGCAAGCAAAAACAAAGCTAGTAGGAATTATTAATCATTTCTTGTGAAATCGTATTTAATAGTTGACAACGCACTACAACTAAGCCATGTATACTGTAAGAGACAATATGATTAAACATGTAACATATGAACAAAGTACTAAATAAAATGTCTCTACAAAATTTGCTTAACTTATTTACACCTTTAACCATAAAAAACCGGCAAAGTGCGAGTCGGACTCGAGTACGAAGCGTGTGTACTTTCTGAAACCTACCTATGAAAGCGGCAAAAAAATAATCCCTTTGATACGGAATCCAAATAAAACAATTTGCCATTCAAAGGTACATAGACGTTTAAGCTTTAAGCACAAAAAAAGTGCTTATTTTTACAGTATAATTTTAAAAATACTTAATTAAATATTTCTCATCGTCACTTCCAAATGATTTAATTCGTTTCCAATTTTGTTGTGATGTGTGTTATATTAGCCGCAGGTAGACCGTTGCACAGTTGCGTGGCGCGTGGAAGGAAGTTCCTACGAAACTGCACAGTAGTGGAGTTCCACATATACAGATGGTGTGGATGGTACCTAAATTTGTGAAGTGCCGTTAGAGAATTCGGCGGCAGATAACAGGTCAAATAGTTACCCAGAACACTCCCGATGATAAATGCAGTAGAGAATTCACAGCGAGGAGACGTCTCTACGCAAAGTCAAAGAGTCAAACCTTTCACAAATCCTTAGGTCCCTAACGTTTCGAACGGCTTTACGTTGCATGATATCAAATGAGCCAAGCTGATACTGGGGTGCACCAGCCCAGAGATGAGAATATTACAACATATGTGGCCAAACTGGGCCCCCTTTAGTGCCAATCGGTGTTTTGGCCTTGTTTTGGCGTGAAGTACTGTCTCGCTCTGCTGGCTCCCAGTTCCTTTGAGGCCTACTTTTTTTAATATTCATTTTGTTTTTAGGTATATGGTGTTTTACTAAATACCCTATTTATATCTTGTTTAGATAATAATAATTGTTACAAGCTATCCAGTGGTGCGTGGCAGTGGCAGCCAAACGTGGGTATTACTGAAGAAAGATAATGCTGTGGAGTGTGTGCTCTCTTCATAGGATATGCGGAGTCAGCTTAGCTGATCGAATCCGCAATTAAGAGATACACACAAAGGCAGGTACTAGCGAGGATGTTACGGTGAGAATGAAAAAGTGAAGCTAGCTTAGTTTAGTTTGAGTAGAGTTTCGACACTACAAGGTCAAACTGTATATTCCGATTTTTATCATTGGGTTTTTTGGGTTGCCCTGTAAGGTAGCAAATTTATAGACGTATTCAAATCGATATAATATAAAGAGATGATATACCTATTAAAGTGACTTAGCTTTTAACGACGTTTCCCAGAAGGTACGATGTATTAAATTCTTCATTAACCTTGTCATATAAAACAGCAGGTAGTCTTTTAATTAAATGTTTGCTTTTATTACTATTTGTAATTAAAAGTAGATTAACACCGTTTTGACGTAAGGCTTTATATATGTATTGGGTTTACTTATGTGTATAGCAGTGTTTAGAGATTGTAGATTCGATTTTATCCTTAAAATTATCGATTACTATTTTTAGGGTTCCGTACTTCAAAAAAAAATCCTTTTCTCTGTATATTAAGACTATTCTTCTAAAGTACGCGTCGAGGTAACAAGCTAAAATTAGAATTAAAAAAAAAATCTCCAGGTCTACAGTGTCTTTGGGCACAGAAAAAAAACTATTAAGTCGACGCAATCACGAGCCTTTATGCATCGTTTTTGCTGCATATTGTATAACATTTGCCGCATAATCAAAACCTATAGGGTAGGTACTGCTGACCTAGATTTATGTAATTTGCAAAAGTACAAAATATCATATCATCAATAAAAAGTACGAAAGTTGCTAATTTATAGTTATATTGCAGAAAAAAAAACACAAGCTTATACATAAGTAGTTCATTTCGTATAATATTAGTGCACATGGCCGCGCTCTAAGTTTTATAAGTTAAATGTTTACAAATTTTTCTTCTCGTTGATTTACAATCATGAAATTCACATAAAACTCTCTGTGGAGATTTAAACATTCCGTTGACCATTTTTCTTCTGAGTTCTAGAAGCATTGCGTGTTGAGTGACGGAACTCTACGCCAGACTCAACTCAATTCGGCGTCAGAGTGAACAAAATGAAGATTGACTCCCCTAGTAATTTGCTTAATAGGCTGTTAGCAAGTTTACTCTCTAAACCTACGATCTGTGAGCGCCATTATTAAAACAAAACGTGTGCAAATTATTATATAGTTACTATATAGGTAGATGCTATAAATAAAAAATATTAAAAATCACAAAAGATCAATAAACTCTGCACGTTTTTAGTACATATATGAAGAAACTACGGAGTACAATAATTAAGTAAATGTGAGATACTTTAAATAAATGCTTTATTTTAAAGCAAAAAAAAGACTACAAACAAAACATTAATATATGACAAAGAAGTCACGTTGGTCGACATGTTCACTTTAAAATATTATCTTTTTTAAATATATAAATGTATCTTGATAAGGAAATTCTTAAATGGTCCATTTTACCTGAAAAATTGAACGTGATCTAGATACGTTAAAAACGTATTTTTTCATAAATACCTCGAATTACATATGGTAATTATAGAGTCAGTGATTGAGACAGTCGGTTCGATAACACTAGGTTCCTTCGACCTAACCTACTATGTGGGAAAAAACATAAAGCTGTGTGTGAATCAGCACTAAGCGCCACTAAAATATTTTGGATACCCATAGTAATTACATATCTTCAGATAATTGTCCCACTTTAGCTTAGCTTGTAATAAAAGAAAATATCAAAATATGCTAATAATAATATACAAAATTACCTTAAAAGAACTTGGTAAATACGACTGCGTAATTTGGCTGAAGAAACCATTAACTTTTCATTTTATTTCTAATATTATGCAAAAGGCTATTAATCGATATATTTGTCAATACTTTCCTATCAAGATAGGAAACGGAAATAGACTGAAAGAAATAATTAAATATTAACGAACAGTCAACATTTCAGTTGCAAACAACCATGACATGGATACCTATTATTATATTGATTGTTACCGCTATTAACATATTTATATAGAAACGATATCACGCTGTATTGTCACGCATATAAAAGGTGGGCAGCGGGAAAATACTCCTTTATAGATACACCATTTTTCGTCGAATTATATCGAGATTTTGTAAGTTAACGCCGCGATTTGCTTCGTTACCAGAGCGAACAAATGAAAATATTAAATATTTCATTTCCTTGAGTGGAGATCGAACCCACAACCTGTCGCGTTTACAGTCACACGCTTACACCACTGCGCCACGACTGGGCTCAAATACTTATGTAATATGTATTTATTTATGTGTAAATAGTGATATTAGTAATACATCTGTAATTCTATACTCTACATTTCGTTTTTTACCTTAAAATATAGAGGTTTTAATTGATTAAAATGCGACGGTTGTGGTTAACACACACCGTTTTTCTCTTTCTCCTCATTTATAAGACAACGGGTTGCGTGGCGCAACTTAACGTCGCACATGGTTGGCTAGTAGTAGAGTAGGAATCGACCTACAACCACTAATACACGATCACCAGCAATATAACGGGCTGTTCACTAAATGTTAGTCTTCGACACTGTAATCTCGTACATACATTAGTCTTTGTTTACAATGTTTTTGCATTGTTAAATCAAAACAAAATCAGCTTCACGCTCTATTCCGTTCATAGTAGGGTAGGCAGAGGCAACCTAGTGCTGAGACACTCCGTTCCCTACTTTCCGGCGATTTTTTCGAGGCATTGCATGTTGAGTGGCGGAACTGAATGCCGCGCTTTGAGTTATGTAATTATTTTTTTATTTTATTTTTTTATAACTATTTTAATTATGTCTGCTCGCGTTTTGCCTCGCTCTGGTAACGATCGCTCTGGTAAAGGTCCAGAATAATGCGAAAAGTGGAAAACGGAGGTGTCTTAAAGGGAACGGAGTGTCTTAATACTAGGTTCTCTCAGATTCCCTGTGTCTACCCTGCATTATGCGGGATACAGCGTGAAGCTATAAAATAAATTATAATGTACGTAATTCTATTGAAAGCATTCAATCAATCTAATATGGATGTAGTGACGTCATTCGGGTTCGTGTCCGCCGGTACTTAGTATCGCTTCACTTGAAGATAGTAACCCTGAAATACATTAGCTTTCTGCGAGTAAAGCTTTATAAAACTAGTTTTGTCGCCTGGTTTTGCCTGAATCGATGTATATTCTTTATTATAAGCTTTTATTTATCTTGCCGTGTTAATATATAGATACATTAGTGTATGTGAAATCGTGCAAGCTCAACTTGACCCACCTCTCTGTATCCGATTTATATGAAATTTGAATTACGATTTCAGTTCTGAAGACAAAAACATTACATAAATTAATGTCAATATTGTTGTTAATCCAAAATGGCCGTCGCAACAAAATGGCGGATTATAACTTTTTGCATAACACACAAAATATGGATATCAAATGAAAGACTAATATCTAAACTACAATACACCATAATCAATCTAGAAAGCTTGTTTTAAGTAAGTTTTTTTTAAATTATATTTTATTGTATAAATAACACAAAATATATGCGTGATTTTTTTGTGTGATACACATAGAAAATATAATGTCAAGATCAGTTCTTTCTTTTGACTTTGTGGACGTTGCGTGTTATCCGTAAAGTATCTTGTAAAGTTACCGCAACTTGCTTAAAGAATTAAAGTCAAAGTCATTCAATTCAAATCAGTGATTTTCTTAAAAAATGTCTATAATTATATATGAAAGAATGGCATAAATATTTATGAAAGAAAATAAAGTGGTAAGAGAGGTAGGGAGCGACCTCGGTTGCTTTGCGGAAACACAATATCGATGATACTGGAGGAAGGTCACTCAAAACCTCCCGGAAAGAGGTCTTCAAACATATGAAGAGGTTATTGACAGTTGACGACGCTAAAGATTTATACGAAGAGAGCGCTCCAATTTCTCTGGCTACTCTGCTAGGGATACAGTGTGAAGCTAAATAATATGTGAAATATAAAAAAAATATGAAGGTCTAACCTTTGATTTATATTTTATATATGTAGAAATCCTTAAACAGTATCAGTAAGTCTTCTATTTCACATTCAGTTAGTGTGTAGCAGATGTAGCTTAAAGGATTTAGCTATCTTAGATGAACTTTGTCCGAACTTAATATAATAATAAAAGAAAGCAAAGTTCTAATAGAAATATTAAAGATTCTGGTATATAAGGCCAGTTGTGTCGCAGGGGTTCATGAGTGCGATTGTAAACACGACTGGTTGTGGGTTCGATTCTCGTTCGAGGAAATGAAATATTTAAAAATTTCATTGCTTGACTATGATAATGAGGCTCTGGTTGAACTCAACATGCAACGACTCCAGACTAAATTAACCGTTATACGATTTGATCGCAAGTTACATGTTCTAAGAAAAAGCGAGTAAAATAAATATAATAAAGCGCTATAATCAATACTCAAGACACGAGGTTTCGAAAAGTGGAAGGAAAATGCGGAGTGGCGTGTATCAACCCTAGGTTCCCTTTGCCTACTCCGGTAAGTGCGGGATATAGCGTGTATATAAAAAATATGATATATATAAAAAATATAAATAAAAAAAATGAAAACAAATTATATATATTTCCATTCAAGAAAAATAAACTGCTATTCCGCTTTTATTGTGAACTACAGGACCCCCTGGTGGACTCTATATGAGGCCAATTTCGACCTCACGTCGCAAAAACGTATTAAACTGACACACCCAACTGCGTCACGGTGTCATCAGCTCAGGTCACGTTAAGGAGACTATTACGATCTTCTAGTACGTTCTAGAGTTAATATGCGTGAGTATTCTGATTTGTGAAAGAGATGCTAAAATGTTGCGTTGACATTCAATTATCGTAATAATAAAAAATAAAAAAATGTGCTTCACGTTGTATCCCGTACACAGCATGGTAGGCAGAGGGAACCTAGTGTAAGACACTCCGTTCCCCACTTTCTGTCGAACTCTGGAGGTATTGCGTGTTGAGTGGCAGAACTCAACGCCGCCCTTTTCCTCCACATCAGAGCTAAGAAATGAAAACATAGATTTAAGTAAATATTAAATCTTTTTCTTTTATTCTTTTTTTAATTCAATTCAATTTAATTTAATCTTAATAATAATTAATAATAATAATCATTATTCATAATTATAATAATTAAGGCCATCATGACGAAGTGGCGCAAGCGTGTGACTGTCGACTCGACGGTTGTGGGTTCGATTCCCACTCGGGGAATGAAATATTTGATATTTTCATTTATTTGTTGCGGTTACAAGCAAAAGCCGACTCAACGCCACGCATTGTCTTGTTACTAGACCAAGGGAATGAAATTAATATTTAATTTATAGCACGGTTGGAAATCGAATCCACAGTCGCCACTATTCTACCTTGAAATATATGTATTTAGTATATAAGGATAAATTTTCCACAACACGGTTTTACACAAACTGTCTGTGGGAAACATCTTCCAACAAAAAATCAGTGACCGTAATAACTTAAAATAGCTCTATCTATCTACTATCAAGATGACTTGAGTCCAGTCGTGGTCGGCGACTAGTTTTGGGTTCGATTCCTATTAGAAAAAATATATATTTTCATTTCCTTGCGTTAAGTTTCGCCATTCAACATGTCTCCAGAATTCGGGGGAAGATGGGGAACGGAAGTGTCTTAATGAGAACGGACTACGGAATGTCTTAACGCTAAGTTCCAAGGCTCCCTTTGCCCACTCTGCTATGTACCTACGAGATACAGCGTGAAGCTAAACAAAAGCAAGATAAAACATCTATTTGATAGAATTTTAAATAAGAAACAACATTTAAAAACAGGTTATTAAATAAAAAATAAGCAAAAACATAAACATTTTAGTTCTCCAGAGTATATAAATAGACATGGTCGAATGGCTGGACCATCCTGAATGAGACGTTATTTCTGTCCGCGTGGGTCGGCCTGATCTTTTCTGGGGTAAGGTCAAATTCGTTAGTCATTTGATACGATGCGGCTTTTAATTTTACTTGCTTGAAGAAAAGTAGGTTAAATTAGGATTAAGCAGAACATTTTAGTATAAAATTTGTGGTAATAGTTAACAAGAAAAAGATACGAAAATATTTTTACTTTCGTTACTCTATTTGCTGAGATTTCCGCAACTCAAAGTCGCATTATATCTTAGAAAAAATACATATCATTTCATCGAGTAAAGGTCGAACCCACAACCATCACGCTTACATCAAACGCTGAACAACCAAACAACTTTTATTTTCATTTCCTCCTCATAGCAGGGTAAGTAGTGAAAACCTGGGAACCCAGTAATACCACTGACACCCCATTCCCATTAAGATATCTGTTCCCTATTTTCCGGCGATTTCTCGAGGCAATACGTGTTGAGTGGCGAAACATAACGCCGCACTTTGCCAATATGCCAATGCCAATAACGGCAATATAAACTTTAATTAGTTCATTCCCCCGAGCGGCAATCGAACGTCGTTTACAGAGTGTCACATGCTTGTGCACCGGTCCTGCCTGCGCCACGGTCTATTCTTAATTTTTGTAAAGTTTGTTTTGAATGCAAGTAAAGATTTGTTTATTATCTTTGTTCTCAAAGATACGATCAATATAACGAAATTAAATAACATATTAGAGAAGCATATGAACATGGGTATAATCTGCAAGACGCACATTGAAACCTTTAGTTCACGTTCACATATCTGTAGGTGGATGAACTTTGACAAAGAAGTGTAAAGACATGACATTACAATTTTTCCCAAAACTTTGCCGATTTCATGTAAAAGTTCAAAAACTGGATAAAGCATGTAGGTCTTATATATGTTTTGCGAAGTTTTCCTCGACAAGAGCAGTCTCTTCTTAAACACCGTCATTGTCTCAAACAATTTTTTCCGCGGATTTTCCGAGTAATTTGTTGAAATGCACAAAATTGTGAAAATTGTGCATTTACGATACTTAACTGTGTTTTACTTCAATTAGGCGTGTTTAAGACGATGCCTCATTTCAGTACTTGGGAGCAAATGACTCAATACTATAATAATTTGGTAGGTTTCCGTTACATGTTTGTTATTGTGTATAGAGATTAAGGCCAGTCGTGGAGCGGGGGCACAAGTGTGTGACTATAAACGCGACTGGCTGTAGGTTCGACCGCCACTCGAGGAAATATTTATTTAAATTTATGTTTTCATTTCGTCGTTCTGGTGGCAAAGCGCGACGTTGAGAGAATTGGGCAGAAAATGAAGGACGGGGTGTCTTAACACTAAGTTCCCTCTGCATATTCTGCTGTGTGCGAGATACAGCGTAAAGCTAACAATATTATGTATAGAAAATGGGTAAAAAGTATAAATTGTTAAAGGCCGTTGTGGATGCAGTAGACGCCATCGTAGTCGTTTTGATTCCCACTCGAAGCAATAATAATGTTTGAATTTTAATTCCCTTTGGTAGCTCGATGTCCATAGCGAGCGGAGGTCGCCATTAAGGATTACGTTGAAATTATAGAGTAAGCTGCATACTTGTATTTCCACTATTAAATAGTCGGACTGAAAGAACTGAACAAGCAGAAAGAGTCGAAGTGACTCGTTTATTTCTAGGAAGAAGAGTGAAGTAATTACAAAATACAAAACTATTTGTTGTTGGAAATGTAACCCTATTTTGAGTTCAGTGTTGAGTTCCGCCACTTTACTAGCATTGCCTCCAGAATTCGGCAGAAACGGAGGGTCTTAACAGTAGGTTCCAGTAAGATACCCATTAATTACCATTAATTACCAGTAGGTACTTCATTTTGCCAAATAAAAATGACTGTAGATTTGAATCCACCAAAGCTTGAATTTAGATATCTAAACACACATTTACGCTGGAAACCTATATTTATAACTAGTAGCAGTCTCTGCACGCAGCGCGCCATTACGGGTTAACAGAGGAAGTAGCTCATCCCATCTCACCTTCACTTCCCGCCCTTTGATCATATAAAACTCCCTTCGGTAGTTATGTGCAATTTATAACTATTTATAGCTCAAAAGAACATCTGTTTGTTATATTCCCTCAAAATCATAAATGTGATATGAGAGCCAAGTTCAATATTATACTTTTTACTACTGTGTTAGTTGTGCTCAAATTATGCACAAGTTATTGTCTTCACCATTTTAAATGAAAGCACAGTTTTAACTACTCTCTAAAAATTAAATACAATTAAAACGTGACGGTTGTTTGTTCGATTCCCATTTGGAAAATGAAATATTATTTTTTCCTCGCTGAGGTAGTTAGACAAATCAGAGCGTAGAGTTCCGCCATCGAGCGCATAATGTCTAGAAAATTGGGTGTTATAAGTTATATTCTGTAACTGCATACGGAGGAAGATTTATAAATATATTTAAAAAAAATACTTTGAGAAAAATTTATATCAAAATTGTGGCAGTAATAAACTTAAATATATTGCTTAACTTTTTCAACAAGTAAGTTACTTTATTATCGTTTGCATCAAAGTAAATGAAGACGCGTAAATCAAAAATAAATACGAAATTTATGGAAGGCCGCCGTGACGCAGCAGTGCATCATTTAACTTTAAACTCGAAGGTGGTTAGTTCGAATTTCATTTGGGGGAATGAATGGTTTTTTTTAGTTTGGTAAGAAGAAGACAAATTTCAGCGTTGAGTTCTGTCACTTAACATGTAATGTCTCCATAATTGCATGGTGCCAGTTAATCTAGAATTTTATTTATTTTCAAGGATTTTTTAAATACTTAGCAATTTTATATACAAATATATAGAATGAGACATCTTATCAAACTTATTTATGTTATATAAAGATTAAAATATTGTTCATTTCGTTATTCATTGAGGCAAAAGCGCAGTGTTGAGTTTCGCCACTCATCACGCCTCCAAAACTCGATGGAAAGTGGGGAACGGAGTGTCTTTACACTAGGTGTGCGGTATATAGCGTTAAGCTGTTTTTTTTTGTTATAACAAAATAAAGAAAAAATGTAATACAACAACCAATATTGTAAAGAACAATATAATACTATAATACTTAAACATTAAATCTTCGTATTTTATTCCAGCAAGTAGAGCATCAAGTAGTGGAACAAAAGCGTATTCTTGTTGAGTTTTGTTATCGAAAACGGGTTAATTGCTACGGCTCGTCCCTTCGGAGGCTTTGCGAGTGGCGCGGGACTTATCGCTCGATGCAGGGCTGACTATCTTAGAGCTTTTATAATTTGTAAAAGTTAAATAGGACATTTTGTGTCGATCATTGGAGATTAACGATTCGATTCCATTCCATTCTGATATCCACCACCCACTCAACACGCAAAGTAAAAATTGTAAACAATGTAAGAACTGTATTAATTATTATACAGAAAGACAGTCATCTTGTTTGAAACTTTTTTTGCGAGGATCTTAAGATGTAAAATACGTAGTCCAGTGGTTTCGTCTGTGCGTTGTTTGTCATTCACTCGCATTATAGACATTGGCGTTATATAATCAGTTTATTATAATAAATAAGTCAGCTTCACGCTGTATCCCCCACTTAGTGTTAAGACTCTCTGGTCCCCACTATCTGCTGAATTCTGGAGGCATTGCGTGTTGAGTGGCTGAACTCAACGCCGCTTTTGTCCTCGACACCAGAGCGAAGAAATGGAAATATAAATTTAAGTAAATATTTCATCTCCTCGAATGAGGATCGAACCCAGTCGGTTTTACAGTCACACTTTGTTGCCCCTGCCTGCCTGGCCTATTTATTTTTTATTTATTTTAATAAAATATAAGTAATTGTTAAAGGGCGAGCCAAGTATTTATTTATGTATGTCGCAATACGAATACATCGATTTCAAGTTAGTCCAGTTTTTGATCACCTAAATAAAACTTCGTTTTAGTTTTTGTTTAATATTATATTATGTAAATGTAAAATAAACATAAAGGCCACTCAGCATACCTCTCTAAGATAATATAAAATTCCTTAATATATAAGAGACGACGGTAGCCCTGTTTTTATCTGGCTGCCACATTATTTTCAATGTACTGTTAAAGTGGATAACGTTCCTGTTACGGAGCTAAGTGATGGGGATTCTCACGCGCTTTCACGAAAATACCATATTGGATTTTTTTAGCTTCACGATGTATCCCGCACATGGCGGGATAGGCAAAGGGAATCTAATGTTAAATACACACTGTTACTCATTGAGACGCTTTCGTACCCTCTTTCGCAGAATTCTCGAGGCATTGCGTGTTGAATGGAGGAACTCAACGCCGCTCATTGCCTCAGAACAGAGCGAGAAATGGAAAATATTAAATATTTCATTTCTCCGAACGGAAATGGAATATCTCGCGTCACTGCGCCACGATTGGCCTCAGTAAATTAAATTATTAAATCGATTAAATCGTTTCTTACTGCAATCGTAATCATTTTGAAATAAAGAATAATATTTTATTGAAATTATTTATTAATAATAATAATAGTTTTACTTTAAACAATTTCATTTCAAAATAACGCGCGGGTCGCGACGCGCTCTTGTTTAATAAAATAATTTTTTACTTCATTTCGCTGTTTTCATATTCAGAGTACGGTTTATTATGAAAAAAAGTATTATAATGCAATATTGATAAAGAAGTCGTCGTGGAGAAGCGGCGTAAGATTTGACTATAAACGCGAGGTTTGTGAGTTCTCTCTCTTCTCATTTTCTTGCTCTGGTAACAAGATAAAGAGCGGCGTTGAGTTCCGTCACTAAAC
Source organism: Heliconius erato demophoon (assembly GCA_018249695.1). Lineage (NCBI taxonomy): Eukaryota > Metazoa > Arthropoda > Insecta > Lepidoptera > Nymphalidae > Heliconius > Heliconius erato. The sequence goes on along the minus strand of DWQW01001525.1, from coordinate 12,823 downwards.
ATAGAATGTCTTGAAATTTGGACAACGCGTGAGGAATGGAGAGCCTCAACTCTTATCATTAGATTCATTGCATTGTGTGAATCTAATTACAATTATTAAAAGCTTCCTTCATAGTACTTATATAATATTAAATTGTTTAAATATTCTGTAGGTTCTGTTATTCTGTTCTATAGGTTCGATTCTGGATAAATAAAAAATATATAATAAAACCAGTTCAATATTTATTATACACTGGACTTGGTAATGTATAATCGAAGCACCATTGAGTTTTGTCATTCAACATGTTATCCGAGAACTCCGAGAACGGAGTGTTTTAACACTAGGTTCTTTCAAACCAATATAAATATGATATATAAATATGAATTTCAAAAATAAAAGAAAACCTACAGTGCTTTAGTTTTCAAATTCTTCTAAAAATAGATAATTCACAAGGACACTATAGGCACTAACGTGTATCTCTATTATATTAAATAGCCGTCGCCTAACAAAGAGTCCACACACGCTCCGCGACATGTGATTTTCAGTAGATATGTGTAATTTGAATAATTTCATAGTTTATCCAACGTGATACGTGTTGTTCCACGTGGCGTGATCAGTCTATGTTGTTTTTGGTAGCTTCACGCTGTATCCCGCATATGGCAGGATTGGCAGATGGATTAAGACATTCCGATTTTCAAGACATGATATGTTGAGTGGCGGAATTTAATGCTGAACTTTGTCTTATTACGAGAGCCAGATTTCCCCGATTGGAAATGAATCCACAACCGTGTGTCAATTTAGCACAAGGATAGGTTTAAATGATCCTAGAATATTTCTTTAGTATACAGACCGAAGAATAAGGCAACGTCTGTCTGTCTTTATTAAAGTCAGAACTCTGATAAGTTTGTTAATATTCACTTGTCCCTAGAGGTTCTATCTCAAGCAACAAATATCTAACATTAAATATAGTTTGTGGCCATAGTGACGCAGTAACACAGCGTCTGACTAAAAACGTGACGGTTGTGGGTTCGATTCTTACTTTGGGTAAATTATATTTTCATTACTTCGCTTAGGTTTTAGGACAAAGTGCGACGTTGAGTTCTGCCCCTCAAATGATTAAAGGTTTCGAAATTAACGTAAGTGTTATATTTGTCAAATAGTATTTTTTTAATGAGCGTTTGACCGATTTCTTTTAAAAGAATATATTATTTTGCCTTTTGCAGACTGTAAAAATATACTGGCCTTAGTAAAAAATATATTAATCAGCTTCACGCTGTATCCCGCACGCAGCAGAGTAGGCAGAGGGAACTTAGTCTTAAGACAAAGCCGTTCCCACTTTTCATCGAAATCTGTAGGCATTGCGTGTTGCGTGGCGGAACTCAATACCGCGCTTTGCCGAGATACCAAAGCGAAGAAATAAAACTACTTAATATGTCATTTCCCCGAATGGGATTCAAACCCCCGCCCCGACGACCTCCAATAAATATTAACAACATGCACATACAAAATGATGACATAATGAGCTGTTTTGTTAACGCTACTAATTACGACACGATTTATGAACTAATTTAGGTGTAAACCTTGACTTACTTAAATTTTAATTTTTGTACTAACAGTTATTTAATTATGTGTACTTTTAACTGTTTTTTTACATTTATATAAACATCGGCATTTAAATGCCTTTTGAAAAAAAAATGCTATAATTATGATGTATACTTGAGCCAGTGTTTTAATGGGAACGGAGAGTCTCATTACTAGGGTCCCAAGTTCCCTGTAAACTACTCTGCTATTTGCGGGATACAGCGCGAAACTGAAAAAAAGAGACACCTTACAGTTTAAGTACTACTATCAATTTTAAATAAATAAAAAAAATTAATAAAGAAAGCCTTTATTTCTTACAAAAGATTTTAATTTTGATTTTGAGGCCAGTGGTGGCGCAGTGGCACGAGGTGTGACTGTAAAACCGACTGGTTGTGGGTTCGATCCCCACTCGAGGAGATGAAATATTTACTTAAATTTATATTTCCATTTCTTCGCTCTGGTGTCGAGGTTAAGCGCGGCGTTGAATTCTGCCACTCAACACGCAATGCCTCCAGAAATCGGCAGAAAGTGGGGAACGGAGTGTCTTAACACTAGGTTCCTTCTGCCTACCCTGCTGTGTGCGGGATACAGCGTGAAGCTCACAGGCCCCCTCCAGAGAACGTTCAATTTCGCTTCATGTAATTAGGTATTTTTTATACAATTGCAAGAGAATCTAGTGTCAAGATTTCGTGCCTTCCATTCCAAATACGACACGGTGCATTTGGAGTGGCGTAACTCAACGCTGCGCTTTGTCTTTTATTATCAGTGCGAGAAATTCATAATAATTTATCTAGTCAAACCCTGTTCCTTAGCTCAACGATAGCCCCGTTGAAAAATTATAATGACATATTTAAATAAAAAAAGATAAGAAATCAGTAAGTTTACTGTTGCGTGATACCTACTCCATTTTAGTACCAAATTCACACGATATTAAATTTTTTACCAAAAAACGGACACGTAACGGTAAAAATACATACAAAATAGTATTCGTTACGGGGACGCTACTACCTCGCCTAGCCGACCTCGGAGTGACCTAATTTGGAGAACCGCCTGTAGTGGAGTAAATAAGATATGACTTCATTGATTTATATCGTTCTGTACGAGTGATGCGACTGAAATATTTAATTTTACCTGAAATTTACACGATATTTACTGATTTTTTTGATACTGAGTTTTTGGTTAAGATTGTTGATATATTTTCTTGTAGTTTCACGCTGTATCCTGCATATCAGGGTTAATATAACCCAGTGTTAAGACATTTTATTTTCATTAAGACACTGTCGTTTCTTACTTTCACCTGAATTCCAGAGGCACTGTGGAACTCAACTCCGCGCTTTATCTCGTTACCAGAGCGAAGATAGAGAAAATATAAAATGTTTTACTTCCCCTCGAGGGAATCGAACCTACAAACGTCGCTTTACAGTTTACGCTGTGCCACAACATCTTATTATTGATAAATAACCACAATTTTTTTACGTTATAAGGTAAAGTAGGCAGAGGGAACCTAGCCAATACTGGGTTATACCTTTCTATTTAATTTTTAGAGTTAGAGAAATGCTTATATTTGATTTATTTTCCTTTCCCCGCTCAGGCAGTAGAAACGTCGTTAAGTTCTACTCTTCATCATATGATGTCTCGAAAATTGGACGAAAAATTGGGAACTGAATGTCTTAATACAAGGTTCCTATCTCCGGCTTATTTAATAAAATCAAGTACTATTCCAAATGCACAATACAATTTCGTTGATAATTTCACTAAAATCTCTAGAATTTACTATCAAAGTTACATCTGTCGCGTAAATACAGATATCGTTAGAGATGTGAATGTCATTGAACTAAAGTTGAAAGTCGTAAAGAGGATAACGCCACGTCGATCACATTTTTGTATACTTTATTAGAGAGTTTGTGAAAAGATTGAAATGAAAACTGCTATAATGTATTGTTTAGTCTGTGCTCAGAGTTTATACAGGCTGTTTATTTATATTTCTTTTATTTACTTCTTTTTTTACTGCTTTACGCTTTATCTTTAGCAAAGATAATGGAGTGTACTGATTAAAAATATATTAGTAGAAGATTTGTTAGAAACTAAAAAATATATTACTAGAAAATAAAAGGAAACAATACCCATAGACAGATGTGAATAATAATGTGTAGGAAAAGAAAAGGGAGAGAGAGACAGAGATATGTGCATGCTACTATTAAAATTTACTATACAACATAATATTACAAAAACAAAAAGGACTACAAATATAAATATATTACAATTTACAGATGGATATTTCATTGATACACTTAATTATTATCCAATCCCCATAATATCATATACAGACATACATGTCAAAGCGATGACCTCCTGTTTTGTAAGTCGGTTAAAAATTTTAATTTTTTCATAAAAGACAAGAGATAAATATATAAAAACTAGATCAACAATCTCCATGAAGTACTTTTGAAACAGAGCACGGAGCTCTACAATGTAGTCATTATTTTTTCCATCTCCGTTAATCTTTAGAACAAAGAAAATTAAGGTTGGCTGTTGTTTAGCTTTTGTGAGAGCGTCGCTTTTTGTGTTTGCATAATTTGTAATAACGATATAACGATATATTCAGTGTTGTCATTACGTACGTAATATTATATGTTATTTATGTTATATTGAAGTGTAGTTTAATTTCGCTCAGAAAAGTGTAAAAATATTTTTTTTTACAATTTGTGACGGTTGTGATGAGAAAACGAAAATAATTCATTCTTTCGTCAGGAAATCGAACCCACAACCGGTAACAGTTACACATTGCTCCGTTGTGCCAATTCCGCTTACTCTTTGGGAAATGTGTACTTTTTTAAAAAAAATATTGCCAAATCTAAATAAATAAAAAAATATCGTCCACGCATCTCTTGTAGGAAAGTTGATATAAAGGAGCTAATGTTAAGACACGTTAATTTACCCGGCTTGACCTCCTCTAAAGTACAACGGTAATGGAGTGTCCTAACACTAGGTTCCTTCCACCTGGAATATACGGGAAAAAACGAGAAAGTGCTTTTTTAAAAAGAAATCATTCTCTTGCTGTGATCTTGATCTCTATCAGTGAAACAAATATCACTACAAAAAACATACTAAATAACTTACGACAACATTTACTATAATCTAATAAGAATCGTTTCTGATAAAGCTCACTTCATTCATAGAACTGAAAGAGCTTACTCGGGGAAGCTTTCAGTCGCGCGAAAGCAGCTGAAGCGACCGCACGCTCTTTCATGTCGAGCTTATCTACATTTATGTATATTCAAGGGTAAGTGTTTATAAAAGAAGTCTTATTGGGATTTATTATTTTATTATTTGTACTGTAATTTTTGGATCTGTTGTGGCGCTGCAGCGTTTGTCTGTGGATGCAACGGATGTGGGTTCGACTTCATCTCGGGGTGATGAATTACCTTCATTTCCTTGCTCTAGTAACAATACATTGTGCGGCGTTAAATTTTGCCGCTCAACATGATTTTCTGTAAAGATATTTAGTTTAAAAAAAAAACTTGATTAAATACATTTAATTAATAAAGGAAACCTAGTGCTAAGACACTCGTTCGTCACACAACACAGTTTATTTTGTTACCAGAACAAGGAAATGTAATAAAAAAATATTTGTAAAAACAAAAACCCCGACTGCATCAAACTAAAAAAAAAATAAACAAGCCCAATAGTTTATTAGGATTAACAGTCGGGACCCCTTTAAATTATGCGGGGTTCCTGGTAAAGATTTTATTGATTGAAGAATTACTTATAGGTCCCGACTGTTAATCCTAATAAACTATTGGGCTAGTTTATTTTTTTTTTAGTTTGATGCAGTCGGGGTTTTTGTTTTTACAAATATTTTTTTATTTTACATTTTTTTGTTAGAATTTATTATGGTAATGATAATCATGATATACCTTTTTGAAATCCTGAAATTGAGCTCTTGAATTTGATACCCATATTGTGGTATTCGAAACGAAAAAAAATTTTTTCACTAAGTCCAATTGCGTACCACAGCCGCTATGATTATATTTTATTAACGTCATTTATCTAAGAACACTTGGGCTGCTAATACGAATCTACCGATACCTCAAATATGTGAATCCGTTCAGCGGTTCTGGAGATACGAGGTAATAAAGAATATTACATACATACAAGATACGCGCGAAAAACATAACCCTTCCTTAGCAGTCGGGAATAAATATATTCTCTCGAGTGGGTATCGAACCTATAACCGTTGCGCTTACAGCCAAATGCTGTGCCACTACGCCATGACGCCTTAGTATTACGTTACATTATTAATATGTAACGTGACAAAATAGAATAAAGCTCATTTATGAATCGCTTACGTGTTAATGTTCGGAGGTTTTGAATTATACATGTATTTGAGGTTAAATAGGTATAAAATAATATTTCGGAATTGTCATAATACAAACGGACTAAGTTCCCAGGCTCCTTCTGTATATCCCGCTGTGAGCAGGCTAAAGCTAAAAAAAAATGATATTTTAACAGATAGCATTCTGTGTTGCCTAGTCATCATTACTTAATCTTTTTGTAGCTGAAAAATCTCCCTACAGAGATGCTAAATATATAATTAACTGGAACAAATATATAAGAATTTCGATGTGACTTGTTAAGTAGCGTTCCCGAGAGGGGCGGATTCAAATCTCGCTACCTTCAAATTTGTATACTGGTTTAAATAATATTTTAAAGCCATATAACAATTTTATGAACAGATTTTTATCACAATAAAATTATTTTTTATGCTACAAAAAATCACTGAACAAACAACTAACTATAATACGGAGCTCACTGAAAGCTTCTAAAAGTTTCAAATTAAAACTTTGCTCTACAGGCTATTCGTTTTTATTATAATTTTATGTGAATTTTAAAATTGCAAAAAATACTTTAAAGAAATAATATAAAATTATTTATTAGTGACAAACCAATTTTCGCCGTTCAAGCTGCCTAAATGCGGCGTCGGGTTCCGCCGCTCACGACGCAATGACTCGAAAATTGAGCGGTGCGTTGGAACGGAGTGTCTTAGCACTAGGTTCTCTCTGCCTACCCAGCTATATGCGGGCATGAAGCATTTACAACATGAAATAAAAAAAGACATAAGCTTTAAATAACAATTTCTTTTTATTAAAAGGCCAGTAAGGGTAGGCGGCGCATGTGGGTTCCATTCCCTATCAGGGTAATAAAATATTAAAATATATAAAAGTAGTTAAGAGCGGTGTTGAGTTCTGCTACTCAACACGCAAAGCTGGGAATAGAAGTGTCTTAATGGGAACGGAGGGAGAAAAAGAACAAAGGCCAGTGGAGATAAATACATGTAAAACAAAAAAAAAAAGATATTTTTTCAATTGATTTTGATTCATTATGTCAAGCACCACCAAAGAATGTAATTGGCTGGCTTATTGTACTTTGAATGTGAAAATATTATAAAATACGATTTTTTACATTTTTAAAATGTTGTTCCACACTCAGGATTTCTTAATAAGTATAAAATATGTTTAATTTCTGCTTAGATTCAACGTCATGCATAGATTTTTGTACTCACAGTTAAATTTAATGAGCTTGTAGTTTATAATTTAGAGAAGAAAATTTACTATATTTACTACGGGTTTTTTGACCGTAGGATTTAATAGAAATACTACCCTAACTATCAATTATAAGGTAGAAATTAGCAAGTGTATAAAAAGACACTACCTCCATATTTGCGGAGCTCAACGCCGCACAACATTAATATACAATATAAAAAACCGAAATCAAATAAAGAAAATAATTTTGAATAAGACATTTTTCCTATAGACGTCGTTGCATTTCCGTGACTATATATAATTACAATGATCTCTTAATAATATTATTTTAAATAACTAATAGCTGGACTATTAGCCTTTTCCATATAATTTATAATAACTAGTTTGTGTCCTCATTACCACATTACATTACTGTGAACATATAATGATAACTGATCTGGTGTTAATTGGTCGTGCACACATTTTCCTCTAACCGACGCACGTGATTACTTAATTGATTGGTGTACGAAGTTCTTGCAATTATTATAATCTTTACTAATATTATAAAGTTGAAGTGTTTGTTTGACGGACACCTTAACCTCAGAAACTGTTAGTTTAAACTAGAAAAATTGTTTTATATATGTCTATTCATTTATCGAGATTTATAGTATATAGATATAATGATGAGGCCAATCGTGTCGCAGGGGCTCCAGCGTGCGGCTGTAAACGCGACAGGTTTCGGGATCGATTCCCACTGGAAAAATGGGAAGGGATAGTCTTCACACTAGGTTTCCAGGTTCCCTATGCCTACCCTGCTATATGGGCGGAATGTAAGGTGAAGTTAAAAAAAGTAAAACCTTACCTTCTGAGGCCATCCTGACGCAGTGGCACAGCGTAAGACTGTAAACGTGAAAGTTGTGAATGCTATTCCTGTTTAGGGAATGAACTATTTTTATTTCCTCGCCTTCTAACGAGACAAAGTGCGGTGTTGAGTTACAATTTTCTACCGTTTGAGACATTTTTTATTTAAGTGTTACACACTCAGAAAAACCTTCATAATTAGTAAAAACAATGATGGTTCTCTCTTTTTCAGTATAAAATAAATGACTACCTAACCTGATGCATAATTTTTAACCGAAATTGCCACTTCGGTTAAAAATGATGCATCAGGTTACATTTAACTTTAATATGTTGCTGAAAACTGTATTTTTGGAAATATGTAATACATTTTAATTTATTGATCAAATAATTTTAAATATAGTTTAGGTTTTTTAATGTTAATTGACTTCGAAACTACCAGAATCCTTACATTATTTTTTGTGTTATATCGAACGCGGGAGAAAAATTCTGTTTTAAAAAATCTACTATCTTAGTAGATTTTTTTAAAACGCTACGGTGTTAGAATATATGTGACTTTATAAAATCAACTGCAAAAAATACCTTTTTAATATAACTAAATGGAGCTTTTTATATAACTAAATGGAGATCAAACTTACAATCTCTTGTTTAGTAATCAGAATAACTCACATAAAGCAGAGTATGTTGAGGGAACCTAGTGTTAAGACACTTTGTTACACACGTACTACCCTATTAGCAAGACATTGAGTGTTAAGTGCAGTACTCAACGCTGCGCTTCGTCTGCCTAGGTATATCGATTCATTCATTATAATATGAACAATAAAGTCAATCTAAATAAGCCTTCAAAGCGTACAATGTTGGTGTATCCACGTGAGATGTGAACAAAGAGATGTGACGGACAGACGCGCGACGGACCGCGTCATCTACTAACTAACTGCTATTGTATAAGATATTTTATTTATACGTAGTCCGGCCATAAATACTGTTAATATTAAAAATAAACAATATATTACTTTTCAATTTGAAATTAGCCATTTTTATTTTGGTATTTTTTTGTGATATTAAAATGGAGTGGTGTGATAAAGAGAACTGAATCGCTGTGATTGCTTTACATAAGGTAGGTATGGAAAAAATAAAAGGCTAGTCGTGGCGCAGGGGCACAAAGTGTGCCTGTAAATCGACTGGTTGTAGGTTCAACAACAATCAAAACGCAATGCCTCGAGAAATTGGCGGAAAGTGGAGAACGGAGTGTCTTAACAAAAGGTTCCCTTTGCATACCCTGCTGTGCGCGGCATACAGCGTGAAGTTGAAAAAATAAATAAAAATCCTCCATCTCTTTGCTATTAAGCAAATGGTTGTGTACCACCCGGCTATTGATACATACAATATTCGCAACTCTTCTATTTACATAAAATCATTACAAATGAAAACTCCTCAGTGTGTGACAGAAAAAGTTCGGGCCGTCCACGTATAGCTCGTACGAAAGAGGCGATCAAAGCAGTAAAGGGCAAGAATTCGAAGAATTTCCGTACAAACGATGGGAATTCCACCATAAGCGCCAGCCATTAATATATATGCTGCTTACACTTATATGGATATTTAGTGTCTGGGTAGTGTCAATTTGTAAGTGTCCGGAAAGCGGACGGACACACGCTCACACACAAACTAACGATGATTGAAAATGTCGAAGCAGTTCGGAAACTTTTGAACTACATTAGACACAGCAGCTGAGGCGACACTAGCCATCGTGTCACAATAAATTTCGCATTGAGAGACACTGGTGTTTCTATAGAGAAACTCGATGTATACACTGAGTGTATTGTGTATAGTGTCGTAATCTAGCCCTACTTTAACATTTGTTAAGTAGGAATTATTTAAACATTAATACTATATTTCAGAACATGTATCAATAGAATCCGAAATAATGTTCTTTTTTATTTTTTTATATTTGGGCACGCTAATCTCAGAAACGGCTTAACCGATTTAAATGCAGTTTTCACTATTGTCAAAATCCTCTTAACATTTAGAGTTTGTTTAATTTAAATCGATTCATAAAGAAACAAGTTATATCAGTATTTTGTCCGATATAAGTGCTACAAAATATTTTTTTTATTGAAATGGCCAGTTTTATCTTTAAAATAATGATATTATTAAAACACGAAAGTAATTCAGTCCAAGAGGGCGAAGCCGCAAGCCGGTCGCTAGTTATTAATAAACTCACGCTGATCTTGCTTATAGCTTTATTTATTCCTCTGAGTCGGAATCGAACTTACAACGGACGATGGAAAATAAATCTAATGAGCTTATTTTATTAAGTATGCTAGGTGAGATGAAAAAAAGTATATTGGGTTGGATATCAATTATCAATTTCAATAGGTTGTCGTAGAGAAGGGGCACAAGTGTACGCCTGTAAACACGAAGGTTGTAGCTTCACATCCCACTTGGAGCATATTTAATATTTTTATTTCGGCGCCCCGGTAACGAGGCATTAAGTTCCGTCACTCAAGACGCAATGCCTTAAAAGTAGGGAGCGGAAGTGTCTTAATGAGAAACGGAGTGTATTAACACGGAGTTCCTAGGTTCCCTGTGCCCACCCTGCCATATGAGAGATACAGCGTAAAGGGAAAAAAATATAATTGAAGAAATCAGAACATGATCCAAATGATTTCTAGTCTTTCTATTAGTGCCGTTCGTTGAAAAGTGTAAAATTGTTACATCAATAGTCTTTACTGTACAAGGTCGCTGTAAATTACCATCACATCTCGAAACTTAATAGGAAAATCTATTTTTATGGTTTTCCTTGTTTTCTTATTTTTTTTATGATTTAATTACTCGAAGATAAAATAAATAGTAAGAGTTCCTTATTTATATATTACTAAATATGTAAGGCTCGTCGTGGCGCAGGGGCGTATAAACGTAGGTTCGATTCCCACTCGAGGAAATTAAATATATTTTTTTATTTTCTTGGTCGCTTTTTATTTTATGTTTCGAAATATATTTAAAATTATATTATTAGATACCAATTTTTAGTGACTATATTGTCACTCACTCTGTTGTCCATTCTCTGTCTATTTCTAAAATATTACTTTTTAAGTGGCGGAACTCAACGCAGTTGACCCAGTAAGCTATACAATAGTGCCACAATGGCGCCCACAAAGCTTAGGTATATGCTAAGTGAAACATTCCAGGATTGTTCTAGGAATACTATAAACGCTAAGCTGTGAATTATTTGAAACGTTCCAAGAATTTGCATATAATGATATATTGCAGTTCATTTGTTTTTCCATCTATTTTTCTGAAGAAGGCGAGATATTTTTTTTACATGTCACTCTGAATCCCGCATATAGCGGGTTACACATTGGAAATCTTCCTTAAGACACTCCGTTGGCTATTTGATGGCTGATTACATGATTTTTTCTGCGATTCCAGAGACCACAGACTTGAATAGTTGGTATTCATTTCTTGATATCTCTATGTAATCTCAAGATAAATGATCTTGACAGACGGTCAGACGGACAACAAAGTGATACTATAAGGATTAAGTTTTTACCTTTTGAGATACGGAACCTTAAAAACATACAAATAATATATTTTCTGCTATTAAAATACGTGTGTTCTTTTCAGCATAATTCAGAACTCCGTTCAAAAGTCCGTATGTCATAGCAATGTAGATAGTAGAATGTAGAGTAAAAACACTACATTCTCCGTTGTTTTTAATGAACCTGTAAACTCATTTGTATTTTAAAAATGTTGCAAATAAAATTAGGTATTCCTTCGACTTCGACTGGACTGGACAATAATTTAATTCCACTATCGTTATATGCAATTAACATATTAGACAATTAGGCTGTCATTGTGGCGCAGCGGGACAGCGTCTAAAAAAGCGTAACGTAGGTTGTAGGTTCGTTCCACATTCAAGGGAACGATTACATTTTATATTTATTTATATTCATTATTAATCATTATCGTCATTATCGTCTGGTAGACAAAACGCGGTTGACTTCGAAAACTGACGGTGCATGGGGCACAGAATGTTTTAACATCAGGCTTTCTTTGACTACCTGCTGTATAAGAAAAAAACGTGAAGCTGCTTCAAAATTATAATAATATAAACAGTAATTCAAAATAATCCACATACTTTTATTATTAATAATTATTTAAGAGTTAATTCTTAGTGTAGGGAACTATTATTTACATTTATAGTTTATTTAATATGTGTTATTTATATATTTCAATATTGTAATTTTTTATTCATCAGTTATTTACAACATATATTTAATTTAATTTATGTATTATATACAAATAAATGTATAAATTATAATATATTTATTTTCCATTCCGTTCCCAACACTGACCGATGGCCGGCGACAGCTTTACGACGACCGAATAAATTGTGTCTGATACGTAACATATTTTGGATGCGAAAATTATTTATATTCAATGATATTGTAAATGAAAAAATGAGAAAGAAGCAGTTTCCTTCTTTCTCATTTTTTCAGTTGGACACTGGTGGCGGAACTCAACACCGCGTTTTATCTCGTTATCAGAGCGTCAGAATTGAATCCACAACCTGACACGTATATAGTCGCACACTTGCACCTACGCCAAGACACGCCTCACTCAGTATTAAATTAATGCAAATAGCAGGAAAGTGGAGAATTAAATGAAAGAATAACAAGAACAAACGACAGCCACCTCCTTCTACAATTAAAATATATTACGAAAAATGGTAGGAAAAAAAACATGTAAAGCAAATTCAAAATGGCAAACCAGCCTCAAGTTACAAGAAATAGTTCAAGCCTTGAACAATTAGTCTCATAAATAGCCTGCACCAATAAATACTGGTGGCGGTGGTCGTAACTCCCCACCGCCACCACGCACCC